>JASVEL010010795.1:0-52102 GCA_032618575.1 Nicotiana noctiflora | reverse complement strand
TGCAAGAATTGAATATTGAGATTCATCGGCATGTTGATTTGTATTGTGATAGTAAAGTTGCACTTCAAATAGCAGCAAATCTTATTTTTTATAAAAGGACAAAGCACGTCGAGATAGATTGTCACTTTGTTCGAGAGAAGGTTAAGAATGGATTGCTTGCTCCACATTTCGACCAAACTTAAGTTGGCTGAACTCGTGACAAAGGGACTTGGTGTTGCTCAGTATTCCTTCCTTCTCTCCAAGCTTGGAGTGTTGAATGTTTCCACCCTCCAACTTGAGGGGGAGTCTTAGCCTATAGGGGTCAAAGTGTGCATAGTAAAAGTTAAGGGTGTACAAAATAGTTAGGAGGAATTAGTTTGTTAAGTTGGTTAATTGACAGCTGGACATGAACTGTCCTTTAGTTAGTAGAGAAGCTGTATATACAGCCTTGTAGGTAAGGAGACAAATTAGACTTGAAGAATACAATTGCATTTTCCCTACTTCCATTCTCAATCTTCTCTCTCACAGTTGAGCAATAACAGAATGAGAAAAATGGGCCGGTTTATTTGACAACCAAGCCAAATGTGCGACAAAGTATCACACCAGCAGTGTACGTTGTATAATCATAGCACAAACATATAACTTCACAGCACAAACATTTTGAAAAAAGCTGGCCAAGCCTGTGTCACTTTCTTACGTCAGGAGAAAGGGAGATCAAAGAAGTATGGGGCCGATACGCGAAGGATTTAACTAAAAATTAATTATTCTCCTATAGCCTTATGTGCTCCACGCAGTGTATGTAGAAATCACAATGAGTTATCACAAGTTCACAACCAACATATGGACTATCAAAAACTGGGACATAGATTAGCCTGAAAGTTTCTGCCCCACTGATTTTATCAAAATATAAGGGAAGAACAGACATGAGATGACATAATCAGCCTACAGAATTGTTTTCAGTCTACAACTTAAACTACTCCCAAAAAATTTTACATCCATCAATAATTGGAAATACACGACATAAATTCTAACATTCCACAGGTGGCCTAACAACTAGGACAATGAACAGCAAGGAACATCCTTGGGTGCAAATCAAGTACATTACATTTTCTTGGCATCCTCTTCAATGGGATCGCGAAGAGTTCCAAACATCCAATCCATCCATATTGTGTAATGACCATAATTATGGCGGTATGTCGTATGGTGAATGGTATGATAGCCAGCACCCATTATAGGAAACACCTTCCCATGTATGCAGTCATGAATATTAGCCGTCCATAAAGCTTCCACAAAAATGAGTGCTATGTGTGTAGTAAAATGCATTGGCACCAGGAATAGAGCTACAACATGTGGCACTGCCTGCAGTATTCCATCCAATGGGTGGAATGCCAATCCTGAGTAGCAGAACATATTGATTATTATGAAGCTCGAGGAAATGAACTATGACTATGGGCAGATAAACCATAAAAGAAGCTATGACATTCAAAGGTCAATTTGTGACAGTTTAGCAACCAATTTCCTAGAATGGATATACATTGCAAAGAACTGAGGCTTATAAGAAGTTCAGAATGTCAGAGATAGTAGCATGGTTACAAAAGACAAAGCAGCGACAACTTAGCATTGTTTTACTTCCAGGGCTATGTATTTAGATTCTGAAACTCATTTAGACGGGAGGAAGAAAACCTATGGCTGAAAGCAAAAGTTTCAATTTTCATTTTGCAGAAATTCTTAGTATCCTATAGTTCTTGTTCATGTTCTTGTGGAAAACTTGTTTGGAAGAACGAAGAAGCTCTCCATAATGTTGGATTTTGGTTATCCTTTCTAGTAGCAGAAAGCATACTAGCTTTCTGCTACAAGAAGAAAAACAAGTGGATGTATATGGAACTATGTGTATTTATACAAGAAAAAGAGCCGAAGTTTGGCGTACACAAGTAGCTGTGCATGTGAGATCAGAGAAGATACAGAGGGTATTTTTTTCAGGTGAAAAGGTAGGGAAGAGAAGATTGGGAGGAACTATGCTGTTGTGTGTGGTATTAGTGGCTGTCTTGCAAAGAGGAGATAAAAGAGTGGATCCGAACATACAGTTTGATGTTGTGGGTGTGATTTGAATGGTCAATGGCATAGTTTGTAACATACATTATATTTCTCTTTGTGGTGGAAAAATAGGAAACACAACAACAACATTAACAACAACAACACACCTAGTGTTATCCCACAAACATTGGAAACACCTTTTAGCCATTTTTCACTTCTCGATCCTATCATGATTTCTAGTTTCCCACAAAATGATAAGAGAAAATAAGAACATTTTCTTGACCAAACACTACTTTGCTCTTTCAAGTAATCTGGATTTCGTACTAAAAGGTAAGAGATGAAATTCCAATGAATTGCTTTGTTCCCATCGTCTTTATTTCATTACAAGTACTATTCATGAGAGACATATAGTAGTCTTGGTAAAACGAGTCTAACCAACCACTTCAGTCAATCCCCCGACCAAGAAAGAAAAAGGTGATGACACATGACTAGGATGTAAAATTTACACATTAGTTTGTCCTCAGGACCTATGTTGCTCGGACTCTCCAGAAATGTGCCCGGATACGTGTCGGATCCTCCAAAAGTAGTGCATTTTTAAAGGATCTGACACGGGTGCGGCTATATTTTGGAGAGTCCGTGCAACATAGCTCAGGACTAGCTTTCCAATATTATAGCCATCATACAGGAAATACAGCATTAGTTCGACAAATTATCAAGAAGTACAACAGAGAAACCTAACCGCTGCGCCAGCTACAAGCTGTTATCACAAATAAGCCACAATTATGAGATGAGTAGACTTGAGAGCTTACCAGCAAAGGGGGAAAGTGTATTTTGCTTGTTGTAAATATGATGTGTAGCATGCAGATATTTATACAGAGGTTTTATGTCATGCAACTCCCTATGCATCCAGTAGATCCCAAACTCCACTATTACAAGATAAATAGCCGCATAGATAGCATAGGAAAGCCATCCAACATCACTTATTCTTGCAAAACACTTTGTCCATCCATTTTCAATCATGTACTCAGAAAGTGATGGAAGGGCACAGTACCATGGCATCGCTTTCATGGCAACTGATATTTGCAAGAGCATTGCTTTGTTCGAAGGGATGGCATCTGCAATAAAAATGTTCATAAGCCCATAATTTCACCTTTTCACCAAACCAACATCACAGGAAGAAATATGAAGTAAGATTTAACGTTATCTTTATCCAAGCATAAGAAAAATGGGGTTGTTAGATCCATTGAAAAATTGACATCCATATTTAGAACTAAAAGGACCATTAATTAAAACAAATATATGATCAGCTTGTAAAATCCAACAACCACTGATATTATCTTGAGATAATTGAGGAGATTTGCTCTGGAGATCAGAAATAGCGATGCGATCTAGTTCAGATTCATAGTCATCAAAAACAGAATCACTAGCTTAAAATTTGATAAAACAGAAAATTCGTAATTGTTTTTCAAGGTTATAAATAATTGATCTACACAACACAATGTAATGTGAATGCATGCGTAGCCTTTTTCCTACTTGCATATACACTTAAAATACTGTAGCACGCAAAAATGACACATCACATATTAAGTAAACGTAAATTATGTAAAAGAAATTCAAAAAAACAAACATAAAGAGGGCAAAGAAAAAGAAAAATTCTTACCTTTGGGAATATATACATTGCGTTTCAAGTGATAGATGTAGAAGCACCAGAGGAAACCGGAGATGAAGTAAAGCAGAACTCCGCCAATGTAGTTACGGAGCCATCCCTGAAGCATGTGAGGAAGTGGTCCCCACCATGATTCCGGCAGGAATGTACCCAAAACCAGCCGATTGTAAAACGATGTCTCCCCCACAAACTGTTTCAAGTAATCATCCATCTCCGACGAAAGTAGTCGGGTCGGGTTTGACCAGATTCCGACGGCGATGATCCGGTGAAGAGGGTGAGAAGTGGAGGAAGATGGATACCACAAGTGGCTGTATAGGGCGACAACTATGTGTGTTTCTGGTCTGCGCCACTATTTAATACAGGAATAGATTCCTTTTGGACTTGCCCATCATAATGAGCTTAGCTTTGACAAAGGATTCTAGTTATACTATTACGTAATAAAATATTATCGTATTAAATAGTGATAGTTTTTGATAGAGATTGTTTGTATTGCTTGGTATATATAGTCAAACTTCTCCCTAATAGTTTATTTGTTCCGAATATTTTTAAATACTATACTTTATCTGTTTCAATTTATGTGAATCTATTTCTTTTTTTAGTATATGTTAAAAAGAATGATATTTTTTTATATTTGAAAATAATTTACTTTGGTGCAATGATTATAGCCACACAAAATATATGTATTTCGTTTTACCCCACAAGTTCAAAAACCTTCTAATCTTTTTTTAAATTTCTTGTCCACTCAAATAAGTTCATACATAAATTATAACAAAGGGAGTAGTGAACTGCTGTTATAGAAAATATATTTTATAATAGAATATGATAATTAATTTCGAAAAAAATTTGACTTTCATAAAAAATATTGTAGTATAAGACTATTATAGAGAGATGTAAAAATATTATTACAGAGAGATGTATTGTAGTATAAAAATATTAACTGTAGTCCAAGATAACAAATGAAAAATAAGGCAGGTTGTAGTGAAAGTAGTACTTGACTATTTTCGGCGCAGGATGAAGTACTCTTCTCGGCTCTGTCCTCATCCCCACTTACATTCCACATTTACATATTCCTTTACTATCCTCAAATTAATGTTTAGTCCAGTATTTAAAATAATACATCATTTATATGTAAAGTACAAATTTGTTAAATTATTTTTCCGAAAGCACTTTAACATGAAATTATTTGACGTGGTTCACAGTTTAAAAATAAAATAAAGACTTTTGGAATTTATTGTACTAAACAAGTTAAAAAGGGGCCAAAGTAACAACAACAACAATTTAGTATAATCCCACAAATGGGGTCTGGAGAGGATAATATGTACACAAACCTTACCCCTATCCCGAGGAACAGAGAGGTTGTTTCCAGGAGACCCTCGGCTCAAGAAAGCAATAAGAGACAATATATTAGTACTGTCAATAGACTCATAATAAAATAACATAAAATAACATAGAATACATATCATAACATAAAATAAACAAAATAACAACAGTATAAGAAATATATGAAATACGAAAAGGATGAAAAGTATATTTATAACCAACGGATAAAGCCCAACACCAGTAGCTGATCAGAAGCATCCTAAAAATAACTCATAACTGGCTAGTCTCACTCTCGTGTGTTGTAGAAAAATTCAAAACTTTTTCCTAACCTACAACATTAATGCTCGACCTCTACAATTCCCTGTTAAGAGTCGTGTCCTCAGTAATCCTAATTCGCGCTACGTCCTGTCTGATAACATCTCCCCAATACTTCTTAGGTCTCCATCTACCTCTCCTCGTGTCCACCACAGCCAGTCACTCACACCTTCTCACTGGTGTAGTGCTCCTCATCTGAATGTGCCCGAACCATCTTAGTCTTGTTTCCCGCATCTTATCCTCCATGGGGTCCACACCCACCTTCTCTCGAATATCTTCATTCATAATCTTATACATCCTTGTATGCACGCCCATCCACCTCAACATCCTCATCTCTGTAACTTTCATCTTCTGGAAGTGTGAGTTCTTAACGCTCAACATTCGGTCTCATACAACATGGCAGGCCTAACCACTGCTCTATAATACTTACATTTCAGTAACAGTAGCACTTTCTTGTCAAACAGAACTCCCGTCGCTAACTCCTACTTCATCCACCCCACCCCTATACTGTGTGTGACATCCTCGTCGATCTCCTCGGTCCCCTGAATAACTGACCCAAGGTACTTGAAACTACCCCTCTTAGGAATGACTTGAGATTCAAGCCTCACTTCCACTCCCGCTTCCGTCGACCCCGCCCCAAATTTACACTCGAGGTATTCCGTCTTTGTCATGCTCAACCTGAAACCTTTTGACTCAAGGGCATGTCTCCAAACCTCTAGCCTCCTGACGTCGCGTCGTATATCGTCAACTAGGACTATGTCATCAGCAAATAGCATGCACCATAGCACCTCCCCTTGAATATGATGCGTTATGGCATCCATCACCAGGGCAAATAGGAAAGGGTTGAACGTATACCCTAGGTGCAACCCCGTAACAACCGAAAAATGCTCGGAGTCGCCTCCTACTGTCCTAACACAAGTCTTAGCTCCATCATACATGTCTTTAATCACCTAATGTAGCCAATCGGGATCCTTTAGCCTCTAAGCAACTCCATAAGACCTCCCGAGAAACCCTGTCGTATACTTCTCTAGATCGATAAACACCATGTGGAGATCCTTCTTCTTATCCATGTATTTTTCCACGATCCTCCTAATAAGGTGGATAGCTTATGTGGTAGATCGCCCCGGCATGAACCCGGACTGGTTGTCTGAGTATTTGTGTGATTATAAAAGTTTTTCATTAAGGGAAGAATTATCAGTTTAAGTTAATTGTTTCCAAATTAAGAAATGGATATTTTTTTGGAACAGACCAAAAAGAAAATAGATTTAGGTAAACTAAAACGTATGGAATATTTAACAATTGAATGTCGAGTACACAACCTAATTATGATCTTTTTGGACAAGTGTGACAAAGGACCACACAATCTGATCGAAAAGACTCTAATGAAAATACTAAAGCATACTAAGCTGATTAAGAACCTTACAAAAAATTAACAGTTACCCCAACCTGAATAAAGTTCATCACTATCATGAAAATACATATATTAGCCCCTCAAACAGAAAACCCCTCACGCAGACACGTCGTTCGTCTCATTCTCTTTATTTTGCAAGGTTGGAATGCGGAACATGAAAACTAAATCGGAGGGTCGAATAAATAAAATCTAACACATCCTTGGAAGTCCAAATGATATATATATTTTTTGCTTACTTATACAATCTTCAAGGCTACTCTATTTCTTACTCTAAATCCAAATTTAATATAAGAAATGGTATTTTTTTAGTCAAATGCAACACTAATTCTTGCACTATAAAGCATGAATAGTTTTGAACCAAATTTGGTGCAACAGTATTCATCACTCTAAATTTGATTTAATATTATTTTATTCAATTTTTTTATTTTTCGGACTTTTAAGTTATCATATATTGTGTATATAATTAATTTTTATATTAAGATATTTATAATTTTAATTTTATATCTTATTTTTTGATATATTAATTTTTGTAAATATTATATTTATATAAAATTATAAGTTAATTTTATTATTATTATAATTATATAAAAAGAAATATAACCATTATTTAAAAATAAAAAATACAAATGTAAGATATCTAATGTTGCTAAGATCACCGATTTGAACAATTTTTAGCTCGGCACAAAATAATTAAGGATAAAGATGCATATTTTGCACTTCGTAATGCGTTAATCAAGCATTTATGGGAGAATAGAGGTGAAACTTAAATATTTATGTGGTACTTAAATTAAATTTGACTATGATGTAATATTTATTTAATTATTTTTTATCAATAATTTTACTTTTACTTAATTTATCCTTTAAAATAATTTTGTAATAAATGAATTATATAAGTGGTGAATGAGAATTATATATAATGAATATGGAGAAAAAAAATAGTATTAGTTTGAAGGAAATAAAAAATAAAAGTAAATAGAAGACAGTAATATAATATAGAAGATAGAGAAAATTTGGTATAAAAAATAGTGTAATGATTGGAATAAATTTGGTATTATATCATTTTGGTGTGAAATTTAGTGCAAGAAATGGTGCTAGTCTTGGAGATGGCCTTGGTCATGATACTAAAGTTATTTATTCAAACTAAATTCAAAATGTTGTCAATACGTACTTTCCCAAAGTTTTTCTATTCTTTTTGCAATTTTAATTCGGCAATCTTAAAGAAGACAATAGATTTTAAACTCGTAGAGAAATATTTAATTGTATTGAACAATAGAGAATCAAACAAGGTAAGATAACTTGAATAAAATAGGGAAAATACCTTAGTACCCCCCTAAACTATGTGGGAATTATTACTTTCCTCCCTAAAATATCTCTGGTTCGAATTACCCCCCTCAACTTGGCCTTTTGAGAATAATTACCCCCTAAATGCTTATGTGGCAAAAAGTGTGGTTACACTCACCTGCCATGTGGATTTTTCTGTCCATGTGGCATTTTTGTGATTTTTTTTTCTTTTTAAGAATATTATTTTTTAGATAATTTTTTTAAATACAATTTATAATAAAAGTTGGACATAACGACATTAGTTATGCTAAATATTTTTATTTGTACAAAAATAATAAAATTTTAGTTAATCTTTTTTTGAATTTGACCTGAAAATAAAGATTTATACAATTAAAATAAATAGTCAATGCATCTAAAAATTTATAAAATATAATTTGAAATTAATTATTTTGGCTATAATTTTTTATATATCTCTAAATTACAGTGCTCCAATTTTGTTTTAAGGATTTTACCTAAAAAAGTAAAAATACACAGTTTAAATAAATAGTCATTGCATCGCAAAAGAATAAATAAAAAGAGTATACAATTACAAGAAATTACAAGTGCAATTGTTCACTCTTTTTATTTCTTCTTTGATTCAATGATTATTTATTTCAACTATGTATTTTTTATAACTTTTTAGATGTCTTGACTATTTATTTCAATTGTATAAATTTTTATTTTCAAGTAATATTCAAAAAACGATTAACTAAAATTTTATTATTTTTGTACAAATAAAAATATTTAGCATAACTAATGTCGTTCTGTCCAACTTTTATTATAAATTGTATTTAAAAAAATTATCTAAAAAATAATATTCTTAAAAAGAAAAAAAATTCACGAAAATGCCACATGGACAGAAAAATCCACATGGCAGGTGAGTGTATCCACACTTTTTGCCACATAAGCATTTAGGGGGGTAATTATTCTCAAAAGGCCAAGTTGAGGGGGGTAATTCGAACCAGAGATAGTTTAGGGAGGAAAGTAATAATTCTCACATAGTTTAGGGGGTACTAAGGTATTTTCCCAATAAAATATGAATAAGATAATTTGGGGTAAGGTGTAAAATTAGCTGTCTACGATTTACACATAAATATTTTGGACCACACGAAGTACTATTGACCCCAAAAAATGGGGAACAATTGATAAATAGTCACTTTCTAGCCACCTTTTAAATTGTATTTAGAAACTAGCCACTAATTTATGCAGAAAAGTAAGCTGGACAAAAATTACCCCTATCTAAAACACGTAAGAACTCTAGTAATTGATATCAAATTTCAATTTTTTTACAGGTGAAACTCTAGCATAATACATTAGAGATGGAGAAAATCTTCACATGTCAAATTTCAATGTAAATTCCACTTTAATACTTAGCATAGGTAGAGAAAAATATAGCATCAATATTACCAACTCAGTAAAGAAATACCTGAAAAAAAAAGAAGTATGTCAATTTGATAGACTTTTGTGAACAACTTAACAAATGTGTAGAGTAATAATAACATCAATTCTATCATTCGGTAAAAAAATCCTACAGAGAATAAGTATGACAATCTGGTATACTTTGATGAATAATTTGATCAGGTAGAAAAACTCCCGAAGAACCATATACGGTTTCGAAGTCATTTTTTAAATACCGGTAATTTTGGGATATTAAGCTAAGACCAGTTCCCAAAAGTTCCTTTTGTGTCAATCACCCACACAGTCTAGGAGTGAAAATAGCGCGGGCTAGCCAGTTTTCGAACTGGTAATTGAAAAATAGCTAGCATTTGCTTAGTCATTAAAAAATAATCACTATTTTGCTGCAATACTAAAAGTTCCAGCATAATATACTGGAGATTGGTGTACCTGTGTATGAACTTCCAACATATTATGTTGGAACTCCATCACACAAAAAGTTCTAGCATAATATAGTGAAAATTAGAGCACCTATGTATGAACTTCCAATATATTATGCTGAACCATTATATTATCCTGAAACTCTAGTATATTATGTTGGAAGTTCACATGTAAAAAATTTGGACTCCAATATAATATGTTGGAATATTTTTCGAAGAGTTTCGAACAATATTTTCGTTCAAATTTATCTTTACATGAAAAGTGATTAAATTTCAATTACTTTTAAAATTGTGCCTATTTTTCAATTACCACTTGTAAATCTGGGTAAAAATTGTGTGGGGTAGTCACTTTTTAAAGTGGTATTTACTTTTTATCCAGCATTTTTAATGCTGAGCAAAAATAGCCATTAGTCTATTAAAATTAATATAAAAAAAATAAAATTACCCTTTTTTCTATTTCTTGGCCCATCCTTTGCCCAGCACATCTTCTTCGCTTCAATGTCAAAAGTCATTGCTCTTTGTTCTTTTTCTCCTCCCCGAGATCGACCAGGTGAGCTTAAAGAGCTCATTTCACTACCTAACCTAGTTCTCTCCCCCCCTCTTGCTTAGGGTTTATGTGGATGAGATTGACAGACTATACAACCAAGGAGACGAGACGATTGTAAATAGGAAGAGGGAAATCATCAAAAAATTATCTTCTTTTTTTGTGACTTTGGAAGTTTCCAGGCCTCTCGTCCAATAAAATAGAACCTAGAATTCTGTGCATTTGATTTGAAGAGAATAACTGCATATGTATTTCCGTTGTCCTGAACATAGAGTTTCAAGTTAAAAAATAAGGACGTGTAGTCCTAAATTTAGAGTTACAAGTTAAAAAGTTAAGAACATGTAGTCTTAAACTTAGGGTTACAAGCTCAAAAAATACCGACATGTAGTCCTTAACTTAGAGTTACAAGTTCAAAAGTTAAGGACATGTAGTCCTAAACTTAGAGTTACAAGCTCAAAACATAAGGACATGTAGTCCTTAACTTAGACTTACAAACTCATAAATTAAGAACATCTAGTCCTGAACTTACAGTAACAAGCTCATAAGTTAAGGAAACTTGGTCCTGAACTAAGAGTTGGAAGTTCAAAAATCAAGGACACTCAGTCCTTAACTTAGAGTTACAAACACATATATTAAGGACACATAGTCCTTAACTTAGAGTTACAAGCACAGAAATTAAGAACATGTAGTCCTGAACTTCGAGTTCCAAGTTCAAAAGTTAAGGACATGTAGTCATGAACTAAGAGTTACAAGTTCACAAGTTAAGGACGGGTAGTCATAAACTTAGACTTACAAGCTTATAAATTAAGGACAACTAGTCCTGAACTTACAGTAACAAGCTCATAAGTTAAGGACACTTGATCGTAAACTTTATGAGCAAAATGGTATTTTTGTCCGGACGGATAAAATCTATTAAAACAATGACTAAAAACTAATGTTTTAAATAGTGGTTTAATAGTAAATACATGTCTTATTACTAGTTAACTAATGCACTTCCCCTAAATCTGGCTATTTTTGAATTCAGTATACTATCAGGCCCGTTACAGTAATTGACCCCAAAGGCCCGAACAAATTGCCACAAACGGGTTAGGGTCGGGTCTCCAGCTGGTTGATGATCAGCAACAATGGAAGAAGACGATGGAAGGAGAGAAGCTGCGATAGCATCAGCACCATCTCTACAGCCCAATTTTACCTCCAAAAAGGGTCTCAACCCTGCTCAAATTTCCAAGTTTCAAGTAATCCCTTTGTCCTTTGCACCACTTTAGTCAATTTTATCATACGATAAAATATCTAAATTGAACCAACCTTGTTGTTTGAAATCATACACCTTAAAAATTAGCTCCATTCATTCTTCTTTTTTCTCTCTGAAAAAGTAGTAATTGCTGAATGTGGTGGGAAAACCAGGATTTTCCGTTGGTTGTTTTTCTAGATTGTTCCTCACTTTATTCATTCATTCTTTTAGCTCCATTCATTCTTCTTTTATGTTGAATTATGCAATATAAATATTTGCTAACAGTAGTATCCAAAGCAAAATTGAAAAGGTTGAAATACATTGAGTTGTTATGCTGAAAACACTAGAATCAATAGAAGGGTGTTAAGTTGAAATACATTGAGTTGTCTGCCTCACTTCCTTTATGTAGCATGTGGAATTAAGTACTTGCAAATGTTTTCAAATTATGAAGGGGAATTTCACTTGGAAAAGAAGACGTTCCATACGTTAAAATACATCGCACTATTTTACTCAGAATGCTATAAGCCGTTGTTGGATGCTTTTAAGGTTCTCAATGTTTATCCACATATATATTTTGATGTTCCAATTAATGGTTTCTTAAACATTTTCTCTAAGTCGTGGAATAGGGGTTATTGTGGTTTTGGGCCAATTGGTTGGATACATAGTTACGAGATGATAAAAGCGCTCTAAAAAGAATATATCAAAAGAATACTGTCAACATCAGCATTGGCCTCATTTGTTTTTTTAAGATTAAGATGTCTGAATCTGAATACATATCTGAATATGAAGATGTGTATTAAGATTACGGCATTTAAATTTGAATACACGTCTGAATAATAGATGTGTATTAAGATCTGAATACTAAATGATTAAGACTGTTTGTTTTTTTAACTTTTGAATATATAAAATTTATCTTTATTTAAAAATTAATAAACACAAAATTTTAATAAATTGGTAGTGATAGCGATTATAATTGAGGATGATGATGGTGGATGGTAATAGTTAATAATGGTGGGTGGTCATTGTGGTTGTGATTGAGTAAGGTGATAGGGGGTGGTGGTAGTTTAGAATGGTGGATAGTGTCGGCTATGATTATTGATGGTAATGGGGTAGTTAGTTGTGATAATTGAGGTGGTTGAGTGTGTGGTTATGGTTGAGGATGATGGTGCGCGGGTGCTGGGTGGTGGTAGTGGTAGCGGCTATGGTTGAGGATGGTAGTGGTGGTGATAGTACAACAACAACAACAACAACAACCTAGTATATTCCCACCAGGTGGGGTCTGGGGAGGGTAATATGTAGACAGGTCTTACCTCTACCCGAGAGGGCAGAGAGGCTGTTTTCAATCGACCCTCGGCATAGTGAAGAGAAAGGCAAACAAAAACAAAAATACAAACAGCATTAGTTACTCCAGCATACATCGCATAAATAATTATCTAAACATAAGAGTCATATGTACCATAAATAAACTGGCATGCAATAAAATTAAAACAATAGCTACCAGAAATGAGGTAGTGGTGGTGATAGTAGTAGTTGATAATGGTAGGCGGTGGCGGCAGTTAGTAATGAATGTGTATGATAGCATCTTAATGAAATTAAGTCTTTGCTATAGATCTTAATCATACAGACCTATTCTGATCCATTAAGTGGTTGTGAAGTAAAAAAAACAAACACACTGATTAAGATCTAAATGGTTTAGATTCAGACTTTAAAAACAAACACAGATTAAGATCTAAATGGTTAAGATTCATATTTTAAAAACAAACACACTTAATGTTTAAGATTCAGAAATGCAAACAAATGAGGCCTGAATGAATGATCTGTTAGAGAGATTCAAAACTTGCTTGCCGAGCTTGGCGACAGGGATGGTAAGTTCTGTGTTAAGTCATGCTATCGGATACTATTGAACCTATTGGAAATCGAAAGAAACATTGGCCATGGAAAATGTAAAATATAGGTGTCTACAAATTTGTACTTTTGGTGCAGGAAAAACCTTGTAATTGAATTGGAAGACGGGTTTCGTCGACTCATTACACTGATAGGAGGCAACTCTAGACACTTTGTATACATTCAGTACCTACTTGGTACTGTTTTATTATAAAACTTATTAAAAGTAATTGCTTGCTGAACTACAGGTTAGGGGCAACATCAATTAACCATATGGAAATTGGATATAGAGATGTGTGTACATCGTTATTTTTTGTTCTTTCATCTCAGTATGACTGGATTGGTCTTTTAAATATCATATGCGTTGGATTTGCCAGGAGTTGCACCGAAGACGCCTAAAAATAAAAGCAAGATCAAAGGTCAAGGATAAATCAAAAGGTGTGTTGTTTGATTCCTCCGCACTTTGCTTACATTTTGAACTGTCTTTTTTCCTATTTGTTTTATTATTTTCTATTGACTGTGAATTTCTAGTTAACATTGTGATGAAGAGAAGTTTTCAGGAACTCTTACTGAGGTGGGAAAGTATCATGGTAAAGATGTCAATGCCAAATGCAAGGAGGCAATGGGTGAAAAATCAATCAAAACAGCTGAAGATCCAAGAATTACATTGTCCATAAGCAGTCTGACGGACCTTTCATCCTCACAAGAAGACAATTTAGTAGGACATTCACTGTCCAAAAAGCCGCAGAAGTTGCATTGGGGGTATGATCTTTCAAAATGTTTGTTATTGTTACTTTTAGAGCAAACAATTGGAGTTAACGCCAAAGCAAATTTAACAGTATGGTACCATAAGTGTGGCATTTTGGTTGGTTATGTTTAGTTTCTTTTGCTTTTTGACTTTGTGTACTTTATGTTCTTGTTAATCGTGCATATTTGACCAACTGTAGGCTTGATACCAAGGAGAGATGGGAAAGGAAATCCAATATGTAGAGACATCACCTTCTGGAGTTTGCAATGCTGCTACCATGCTAGATTGCTCCAAAAGCCATTGGAGGCAGCGTCTTTGATCTACGGGTCAAATATAATAGATATATATAGTATGAACTAAGATGACTTCTGACTAAATTATCTCCCTTGTAAACCCAAGCTTTGAAGTGTCAAGATGTATATTGATCTCTAGGTTTATGAGGAAATGGGAATTAAGCCTCGACTTGGGTGTAGATCAACCAATTTCTGCTAAATCGCTTTGATTCTTAAGGGCTTGAACATTTCACTTGTAAATGTGGATGTGTTTTACTTGTTAATCAATAATGTTTTTCTTGCAAAAAAGGAAAGAAAGAAAAGAAAGAAAGAAGAGATCATATAGTCTGAATATCCACTATCCAGCTAACTGTATGTTGTCTCCTCTTTGTGTCAAAACGCCGCCCAGTACCTTTTATGGTCTCAAACTCGTTTGTCTGGAACTGACGACTATCTTCTTAAACAACCTATATGGGTGTTTTTAATTTTCAGAACACTGGCACATCTACACTGGGTTAGCATTTGATAGATTATTCAACATCCAGTGATCTAGTTAGAGGGTGGAGTTCAATTCGTTATCTGGTATTTATTTAGTCATTTAGATAATTGACTGAGATTTCTTATTTAGCTGCGGAATACACACCTTGTAGTCCGATCCTTCCCTGGACCCCGCACATTGCGGGAGTTTAATGCATTGGGCTGCCTTTTAGTACACACCTTCTGTGGATTCAACTTCCGATGTATGCATGGGCTGTCCTTTAGTACACACCTTCTGTGGATTCAACTTCCGATGCAAATAGGGGGGGCAAAATGGTTCACAGTTAACCACTCATATTATCCACTAAAAATGAATTGGATAATGAACTTTTTAATGGGTCAAATATGGATAAGAACCATATTATCCATTTAGAAAATGGATAACCAATGGGTCTAACTTTTATATTTGTAAAGCCTCAAACTGGGAGTTCCTCGAGTTAGGGAGACTAAGAATTCTCTCAGAAGAAGTGATTATATATAAGAAGTCATGGATAATATAGGTAACTCATGTTATCCGTCGTTAACCTGTTTTTTATCCGTATTAAATATAGGTCGGGTCAGATAATTGATCTGTTTTTTCATGGTCCGTTTTCGATCCGAACTATATCCGACCCAACCCGCCCATTTGCCACTCCTTGATGCAATGGATCCAATCAAACTTCCTCAGTCATGTATACATAATTTCAGCGACTAATCTCGCTAATACTGCCTAAGAATTACTGATTTCAGCTGCAGGTAGAAAGATTTGAACACAGTGGAGTCCAGTATAATATTGCCTTCCCTCTGGTCAAATAACTTATTTCAGGTAGGCAGTGAATGTCAGATGACATCTCATTTTAAACAGATCTGAGCTTCACTGAAGCAAGTACTCCCTCCGGTCCAAAATAAGTGATGTTTTGGGTCTTTTCACACATATTAAGAAAGTCACCTTTTAGCATTTATTAGCAATAAAATTGACCATTTTAACCTTACTATCTCACATAAACACTCCTAACACATATTCCAATACTATTTACTCCAAGGACAATATAGGAAAAACATCATTAAGTCATTCTTGAAATTCGAAAACATCACTTATTTTGGACCACAAAAAAAAGGCCAAAACATCACTTATTTTGGACCGGAGGGAGTAGTAACCAATCAAAGGCTGAAAAGACGTTTGGAGATGACTTTGGAGACTTCTCATTTTGGAATAAAACTATAAGCAACTTGCATTGTAGTTTTCTAAGGAATATTGCTGGCATCTGAAGAAAATCATTTGTTGCATCTATTAGTATGTATCATCTCGCGTACCTAAGCTTTACCGTACACAGATAATTAACGCTGAGAAAGTCTTGAGATGGATTCTGAAATACTCATTTATACGTGGATAATCTTTCCTACCAGTTGCATGTTTGTTACAATGTCGCACCATTCTTGATGCCGAAGTACAAGAAAATCAAACAGACGGCTAAAGGGTAAGTGATGCAACTCCAGTCTCGCAACAGACTTCCACTGGGGAGTATCTCTTCAAAATCTAGAACACTGGATGGCGGAAGCTGAAATTAATCAGCCGTTCATATGGTACCACTCATATTGCTGGACTTAACTCACGCTCTATGTCCTCCAGTGATCGCCCTTTTGTCTCCACGACATTACCGGCTATATACATGACAGCAAGAAGACAAACGGATGCAAATCCCAGGTACACCGTACTGATTCCAAATTTAGTTACAATGCTCAAGAAGTACAGGCCAATAAAGAAGTTTGATATCTGTTCAAGGAGAAAGACGAGTTGGCTGTTAGAGAGAATAAGTAAACATGGAGTGAATGAACCTTCGACTAATCTTATAATCATGCAAATACCACCACAATCAATTCCTATTTTTTCTGTATTTCATATTTATCTTCCTACAGCTCATGCTGGGAAAATAACAATCAAAAGCAAAAGATACTTCTTAAATGAAAGAAGTAAACAATAACACAAAATCAAAGAGCCAAGGGACTACTGTGTTTGGTGCTTCAATAAAATGCATTTTTTTCTAAGCACCCTGGAATGTAATATTACTCGAGAGGCGTGGCATTGAGAAATATACTCAGAAGACATTTGAGCATACTTCTGTCAGCACACATTTCAGCTTATTGTGATGTTAGGACTTCGGCATAAAAGTTTGCTTCCAGCTAAATCACGGAACACCATAAATGATGTTTATAGCAGTGATAACCTTTTGTTTGTCAAAAAAAGACAAAAGAAGACTCACCCAATGCATCCCCAAAGACAAAGCCACCGCTTTTGCCCTAATTCTGGAGGCAAATATCTCAGGAAGTAGAAGAGCAGGAACAGGACCAGCACCAAGTGAGAAGGACAACACGTAGCTGTAGGGAAATAGGTAACAGGAAATATATATACATTTCATTTGCATTCCTTATTAAAAACAAAAAATCATTTGCATTGACAATGGAAAAAAAAAGGGCCAAATAACAGAAGAAACTGCTCCGGTGGAAAAAAGGAGGAGGAGTAATGATCTAACAGCAGGGAAGCACATAATACTTACAGGACAGTACCAAGAACAGCTAGTGTGCCAGAATATGGTGTCAGGACCTTCCAAGTGAAGGACAAGGAAAGCAACATCATTGATGCAGCCTGTGAAAGGAGAATATGATGAGAATCAGAATAAGATGGATAGAACAAGATAAAGCTAAAATAGAATAAATCAGAAACAAGCCATAACAACAACAACAACAACAACAACTACCCAGTATAGTCCCACAAGGTGGGGTCTGGGGAGGGTAATATGTAGACAGGCCTTACCCCTACCCAAAAGGGTAGAGAGGCTTGTTTCCAATCGACCCTCGGCTTAGAGAAGGGAAGGGAAAGCAACAACAAAACAAAAGAGCATTAGTAATTCCGGCAGAAAATCGCAGAAATAATTGTCTAAACCTAAGAATTATACATAAAATGGCATGCAATAATATCAAACAGTAGCTACCATAAATAACTACCATAATGGGGACACAATCCAATGCACGAATCATCTATGAGTCGCCCTGACAAGCCTCACCCAACCCCGGGAAAGGAGTACAAAAAATTCTAGGAGCCCCTATTCTACAACCCTGATACTAGACCTCCAGACCTTTCTATCAAGGGTCATGTCCTCGGAAATATGCATCCTAGCCATGTCATGCCTAATCACCTCTCCCCAATACCTCTTAGGCCTCCCTCTGCCTCTCCTCACGCCGACCACCGCCAGTCGCTCACAACTTCTCACCGGGGCATCAGGACTTCTCCTCCGCACATGCCCGAACCACCTGAGCCTCGCTTCACGCATCTTCTCATCCACCGGGGCCACTCCCACCTTCTCTCGAATAACTTCATTCTTAATCTTATCCAACCTGGTGAGTCCACACATCCACCTGAGCATCCTCATCTCCGCAACCTTCATTCTCTGAACATGAGAGTTCTTCACCGGCCAGCACTCCGCCCCATACAACATGGCAGGTCTAACCACAGCTCTATAAAATTTTCCCTTGAGTTTCAGTGGCACTTTCTTGTCACACAGGACTCCCGATGCAAGCCTCCACTTCGACCATCCCGCTCCTATACGATGAGTGACATCCCCGTCAATCTCTCCGTCCCCCTGAATCACCGACCCAAGATATCTGAAACTGTCCCTCTTAGCGATGACTTGAGCTCCAATCATTACGTCCCTACCTACTTCGCTCGGCTCGGCGCTAAACTTGCATTCCAGGTATTCGGTCTTAGATCTGCTTATTTTGAAACCCTTAGACTCGAGAGTCTGTCTCCATACTTCTAGCCTCTCATTCACACCGACCCTCGTCTCGTCTATCAATACTATGTCATCAGCAAATAGCATGCACCAAGGCACATCCCCTGAATATGTCGGGTTATAGCATCCATCACCAAGGCAAACAATAGAGGGCTAAGCGCCGATCCTTGATGGAGCCCCATAACCACGGGGAAATGGTCCGAGTCACCGCCCACCGTCCTAACCCTAGTCTTAGCTCCATCGTACATGTCCTTGTTTACTCTGATGTAGACTTCCGGCACGCTCTTCGCCTCCAGGCACCTCCATAGATCAGGAGGATAAAAGCATCATGTCCCTCAGGCCTCAGCATATGCATGCATGGGTTGCTGCTAAAGAACCATCTTAGCATTGAGAACTAGATGCAAAAAGAATTGAGTTCAACTGCCAAGGATTGTTTAGGATAAGACCGTGCAAGTCTTAGGCAAGCTATCCCAGACATGTTGGAATTTTCTCTGTGGGGTGCTTATAGTTATGGAATATTTCAAAGACCTCAAGTTTACCTTTATAAGACTAACTTCCCTTGTGATTTGGAATATTATACTCACTACTTATTTTGATCTTTTCACAACAAAACTTGTTGAAATTATAAGTTTTTATATTTTGCATAAAAGTGCCCTTCTTGGAGTACTAATTATTGAATGGAAAATTTTCACAAATCCATCAAGGTTACATTTCTAATACTTACATTAATCATGGGTTGAGATATTATGTTCACTTCCTTATTCATAATGAAATTGAATTCAAATAATAACTTGTTAAACATCCCGAAGTTAACCCATTTTTACCTTGATTATTAGGTGCTATATTTGTAATACGAAGCTCTATTCAATTTTAAATAAAAATCATTTATGCTATCTATATTGGAAAAATAGTACTATCTGTGCACTAAAAAATAAATATAGATAAGAAACAAACTCGACAAGAAAATTTAAATAAGAATTAAGAGAGCCAAAATGTTACCTTTTCAAAACAAAAAAAAAGGCCAAAAAAGAAAAAAAGAAAAAGAAAATTGTACGATGCTTTATCACTTATTTAATTAGATCACATTGAACTCAGTTCCTCGTTTCCATAATGGACTGCCCAAAGTTCGTTCACGAGCAACAATAAGGCTTCCACTAACACGTGAAATGGCTATGGCATTCATAAAAATATGCAGGCATCAAACCAATTATCAGTTGATATTCTCCTAGAGCTGCGTCCCTTACAGGACCTAGCGTGAATGCGGGATGCGGGATGCTTTGTGCACTGAGCTGCCCTTTTGTTTAGTTGATATTATCCTAAACTTTGGGGTAAAATCAAGTATAATAGAGTGGAGAAAAATGAGGATTTAAATCTGAAGGTATATAATCACTGGACCTTAGCTTCTAATGGTGTTCCATCTCACTTAAATGAAGGAGAAATCTGCATGGTGTGAACTTCCACACCCACAACCTATTTTATAGGTTCATATACTTACAGTTTGTCTA
This sequence comes from Nicotiana noctiflora, assembly GCA_032618575.1. Classification (NCBI taxonomy): domain Eukaryota; kingdom Viridiplantae; phylum Streptophyta; class Magnoliopsida; order Solanales; family Solanaceae; genus Nicotiana; species Nicotiana noctiflora. Next base: position 31,734 of record JASVEL010010795.1, on the reverse strand, counting down.
TTAATTGGGAGAATCACAGGCTTCTCCATTTTCAGTCAAGGATACACAAGGATTTCTTTGGAATAATAGAAATATTCTATCATTTAAATCAATCTTGTTACAGAAAAATCGAAATAAGGGAGGCTACTGTAAAATCTTAAACTACGAGATAGGTTAAGGTCTGAAATTCTCTGTTATGGTTATGATTCTAAGTTTCAGATTATCATCTTAGAAGTCTAAGATTCGCAAGGATATGATTCCAAGTTTTCACATTATCATCTTAGAAGTCTAAGATTCACAAAGAGAAATCAAATGCCATGACATTTGACATTAGGATTTGAAAACGGTTTGGTCCTGTATAAAGTTGGTCTCCTTCTAAAGAAAACAATGTTTGTGTTAGGATTTTGCATTTGGTTTTGGAAGAACTGGTCGTGTCCTGTAAGAATTATTTTCTCAAAACACCAACCTAGCATTATGGTTTTATGGGGAACAAACAATGACTGGTTTTTCCAAATCAAAACAGTTATTTCCAAACAGGCCCAAGCAAAGTGGTCTAGATATCCCTCTAAGCAAGGATATAAGGTTCTTACAAACCATAACCAATAATATCAATTTTGATCATGAATATCTAAACTGAGTTTTACATTTCTGTAGGTTCTTACAAAGCATAACCAATAACAGAAAATGATTTAAAAAGTGGTTTATAAAAAGTGGTTTATTTATCACTTAAATTCAAGTGATAAGATTTGTCACTGTGTCAACTACGTAAATGAATTGCGTCACAAAATGACAGGGTATAAGTTAGTGCTAGAGATAGTTATAACTTCTGGAAATACAAGGTCCTTCAACAAACAAAAATTTTGAATCTTCTGTTTCGATGAAGATTTTTCTGCTTTTTCATATGTAAATATGTGTGCGCGCGCCCATCCATATGCTACCAAAATCTTAGAGAGATTACATGTAATAATCAACTAAAAGTAAAAATCTCACTCCTTAAATGATTAAGGCAGTTCAGTTCCGAGTAAGTTGTATTTTATTTTTCACATATAAACTCCATCAAGGACTCAAAGTGACGTACCATTCCAGTAAAGCTTATGAGCAACAGACTCTTTCTTCCTTGTTTGTCCATCAAAGAGGATGCCACCATTGTCCCTGGATAAACATATACCTAATTAGAAAAATATATTCTATACTTAGTAACAGATGTTCTCGAAACTCTTGAGGAGAACGCTAACCAAAGACATTGGCTGCTCCAACCAGAGCACTGGCTGCTACATCAGATGAAATTCCAGCACTTCGGAACACTGCAGTGGAATAATAGACCACAGCATTTATCCCAGCGAACTGCTGGAACAAGAACAAAGCTGCACCAATGCTAACAACTGCAATGACGACAACAATTAGATCATTTTGGTGGTACAATTGTCTCATTTTGGTTGTACAATATAGCACAGAAATATCAGGAGCTCAAAATATCAAATACATTTGGAACTACGGAACGAGTGACCCTAGACTGATAATAGCACATTACGAACAAACTTAGGTGGAGAAATGTGCGCGCCCAAGCAATAATTCGGGCTTTTATTGTCTGGAGAATAATTAAGTTGTCAGTAACAGTTCTCTTCCAACCAAGAAGATTATGAAGGTCACGAATTGAGAAAGACAGCAGAACTTAAGGCCCATTATTCTACATATTTAGACCCAAACAGCGCTCCTCCCTCCCCCAAAAAACAAAAAGGGCAAAGTTGATAGAGGAATAACAAGAAGAAAAGAAAAGGAGACACATACCAGACTAAAACCTATGCTTCAGTGATAATTAAGGTTTGTAATTTAAGCAAAATAACTGAAAGACGTTTTTCTTTATTGCAGCAGAACAGAACTACACACCACTGTTAAAAGTTCCTGACATTGCTGGCACAGGATAACAGCTAAAAGCCAAATGTTAACAATATGACAACATGTACAGAAATTTAAGTAAGTTCTTAAACAATATGACAGGAAACTATCAGACCTAAGGATATAAAGAACTGAAGTTCAGACGCTTAAACAGTCATGTATCATCAACATTATCTCCAATATTTATCGATCAAAGATATACCTTTCCAATAGCGGCTACTAAAAAGATCAAGCCACCCAGCATCTGGTTCTGAAGAACCCTGTGCAGAAGCTTCCAAATCACCCATAACCTCAGCAACTCTTTCTTTACCATATAGCCTTTTAATAGATGTCTCAGCTTCAGAAATTCTTCCTTGCTGCCAAATAAAAGTGAATAGTTTAGGTAAGATTATAAGTCTCGCACATAGAATTTAGCAGTAGAAAGGAAATCCATAACGAAGATTTCAAGCTAGAAAGAAAGATCTCGTGAGAAAACCTGAAAGAGCCACCGAGGACTTTCTGGAGAAAATGCCATTCCTAACGCAAGTAAAACAGATGGAATAAGTGCTATACCAAACATTGTTCTCCACCTGACATATGAATTGGGAGACAAGTAACTTAATGGATTTAACATTAACCCAAAAATTTAATCATCACAAGAACTGCAAAGGTTAGACAAATCCATGCTCGTTAGAGTTTCTGAAGTCTGGCAACTACTAGTTGTTGAACCTTATTCATTTGTAAACAAGGTAGATGAAAAAGATATCAGTTAGAAACACCAATAAGATAATAGTCAGTCATTCAACTGGCTGAGGAGAGATATATATGGAAGTAGAATATCCAGCAAGGCACAGAAATAAGTAAATAAATAACATTAACAGGTAATCCTGTTTCTGGTTCTGGTGGTGGTGGTGCTGTTCTTTGTTTCATGATTTCTGGTACTGATCTATTGCCTCTTTTCGTCTTCTTGAGACGAGGGTCTTTCGGAAAGAGCCTCTCTACTTCCTTTGAATAGGGGTAAGGTCTGCGTACACACACCTCCCCAGACCCCAGTAGTGGGATATAACTGGGCCGTTGTTGTTGTAACAGGTAATCCTGTGGGAGCCTGCTTGCTCTGGCTTCAATTAGAAAAGTTAAACTTCGGAGGTACACAACTTGATTTTGGTGCTTCCAATAACATCCAAAATGGTTGTTTAGAGAAAATATTCCCTAAGCATGAACATTTTTGGCATCTGGGACATTCCAAAAAGATCACAGCATGTCAAAACTACAGAAGCAAAGTATTGCTCTCTGCTTTAGCACCAAAAGCTGGAGTATGGCACTGCTAATAGCAATTAGAACCATTGCTGATTAGAAGTAATCATTTTACTTCAACCCTCAAGGGTTGGCCTGGTGGCAATTGACTTGAGCCTTGACGTTTGCTCCCTTTCAAGGTCTCAAGTTCGAAACCCATTGGGTGCAAACAATTTCTGAAGGCCACAGACCACGGTAAAACCTGAATTAACTGTGTTGCACTTGCGGGAAACTCCTTGCCAAGGGTCTGTGCACCCCCGGAATTAGTCGGCGCTCTTAGAGACTCGGACACCCGGTGCAAATAATAAAAAAATAGGTAATCATTTTACTTCAAATTCTTTCTCAAGGAAAACCAAAAACAAGGCTCAAAGAAATTCCCTGATAAAAGGATCATAAAATCAATGCAAGACCTACAAAGTTTGAAGTATTTGGGAAAAAAATAGATAATAAATTGCATAAGTACTAAATTTTAAAAACTTAGAAGCCTCCCACTAAGAATAGAAATACAGTAGTAACTGAACTAAACTTAATATGTATTTAAGTTGTAATATTATCAATAGAAGACTCATGACTATAAAGAATGAAAAATACATAAAGGTTAAAAATAACAGAAGATATATAAGCAGACTAGAGAATGAGGCACCAAAGTGATAAATTCTGCCAACTACCCCAACTTTGATCTCAAACTTGTCTAGAATTATATTAAGACGCCTACTGGTTCTGAACTAATCAGATCCAGATAGAATCATTCATTCCATCTTGTTAGAATTTTCTTCTGTCAAAATCTTTTGGAAGGCCTATGGATGACTTCATGTACCAATCATTTAAAAGTTAAAGTATCTAAATTGTTTTCTGCTGTGAACATAAGTAGAGAGAAATTACCACAAAGGATTTCCAGACAGAGGCAATCCAGCCACTAGTGCAACAAGGATTCCAATGCAAATGAATAGCTGATTGACAGTTCCAAGTGTGCCACGAATTTCTGTAGGTGAAATCTAAGCACCAAAAGTTTGTCAGGATGCTAGGAAAACAAAAGTAAACCATTGAAATAGTGTCAAAAAGGTATAACTGAATAAGATATACACCTCAGATATGTAAAGTGGCACAATAGCAGATGAAATACCAATGCCAATTCCAGTAAGTAAGCGACCAATGATCATAGCCTGCACACTCTGGGCAGTGGTACTGGAAGTTTTGACATCATATCAGATACTTCTGTCAATGGTAATGATCAGACATTGCAGCTTTAACTTTAAGGTACATACCACAGAAATGCACCAACTGCAAGTGGAATTGCATCCAATACAAATGTCTTTGTTCGGCCAAATCTATCAGCCAGAGATCCCCCAGTAAATGAACCAACAGTGGCGCCAGCAAGAACTGAGCTAACAATCCATCCTAATCAAAGCAATCAAATAAAAATTTGGTACTCCTATATCTGAACAAGGCTTGCCAAGTTAAACTTTGTCCTAACACAGCCAAAACATTAACTCTGTGACAGAAACGCTTCATAAAGGAACTGACCCTTTCCAGCAGCTCAGGAACCAGTAAAACAGGATAGTAGTCCATTGGAGCTATATTTCACATAAGAAAAACCATTCAATTAATACTTGCCTTGTATAACAGTGTTCTCGACGATCCCAAGATCCTTAGCTAGGTATTCAAGGGCACCATTCACCACCCTGAACCAGAAAAATGACAGTTATCACTAAATAGCACAATAGAAACAGAGGTTACAAGTATAAACTGCACGGCTTAGAATATACATTGTAACGACCCGGCCCGTCGTTACGGGAATTTACCACCCCGTTACCTTGAATTTACATACATTATGCTTTTAAAACAGTATTAGAGTATATCGGGTGAGTTAGAAGTGATTTGGATTGAAAATGAAACAAATAGCATGTATAGCATGTTTGAAGAAAGCTTGAATATGAAAAGTCAACCAAGAGTTGACTATTGAGTTAGAGTGCTCGGAACCGGATTCTGATGATTCGACTAGTTCCGGGGATCATTTATGACTTAGGAGAACAATCGGAATTGAATTCGGAGGTCCGGTGTAGTTTTAAGCTTGAATTGGCGAATGTTGAATTTTGGCGAAAACCGGATGGTAGGTGATATTTTGATCCGGGGTCGGAATGGAATTCCGACAATTTCTGTAGCTTCGTTATGTGATTTTGGATATGTCCGCAAATTTTCAGGTCATTCGGACATCGTTTGATCGGGTTTTGGATTGAATGTTAGTTTTGAAAGTTTTGAAGAAACTTAGGCTTGAATCCGTGGTTAATTGGTGATTTTGATGTTTAGGATGGTGTTTTTATGATTGGGACAAGTTCGTATAAGGAATTAGGATGTGTTGGTGTGTTTGAATGAGGTCCCGGGGGCCTCGGGGTGTTTTCGGATGGTTAATCGGGAGAAAAATATGGAAAATTGCAGAAATTGGTGCACTGCTTCTGTTGTTTCCGCTCCTGCGGAATTTTGGGCGCAGGAGCGGGTGCGCTGAAGCGGACCAGGAGCCGCAGAAGCGGAAATATCCGCAGAAGCGGATCATTATCCGCTGAAGCGGAAACGCGGGGGCGGGCTGGGAGTCGCAGAAGCGACCATCGCAGAAGCGGAAGGGAGCCGCTTAGGCGAGTCCGCAGAAGCGGACGCCCAGTCGCAGAAGCGGACGTTTCCGCAGGAGCGGTCCAATCTCCGCAGAAGCGGACGCGTAGGAGCGGAAATATTTCCGCAGAAGCGGAAATCGCTGTAAGTTAAGTGTATCAGAAGTTAGAAAATTTCATAAACATTTTAACATTTGGGGGTCTCGGCTTAAGGGCGACTTTGGGCGATTTTGAGGAAGAAATCAAGGGAAATCATCAGGTAATCAACTATGAACTCATATTATGATTAGTATTGATAATATCATGCAATTATATCATGAAAATGGAGGAATTTGGGTTAATTATGGAGGATTTAACCCTAGGTTTGAACTTTAGAAAATCAAGGTTTTGAATGAGCAAATGGAGTCCGAATTTGGTAAAATTGATATGCTTAGACTCGTATTGAGATGAGGGTTCCGAATATGTGACTTTCGTAATTTTTCGAGAATCGTACCGAAAGCCGGGTTTTACCAACTTGGTGTAATGTTGAGAATTTCATATGAATTGAAGTGGGTTATGATTCTTTGACCCGTATTTGATATAATTATTGTTATTTGACTAGATTCTACGCACGAGGCAACGAAATTCAAGGGAAAAGGCATCGCGGACGATTCGACGACCGGCTAGAGGTGAGTAGTTTGTGTATATGGTAGCCTGAGGGTTCGAAACCCCGGCTTAGCACATTGTGACGCTAGTAGGGCGTGGCTCGCACACCGTGGCAGGTGCGGGATTGATTGTGATTGGGGATTGAGACTTGGTCCATCCCGGAAATGAATAATATGTTGTTAGTGTTGGAAATACACTGTATTTGCTATATTTGTGGGCTGTAAGCCTTGTTTGGGGCCTTGTGCCGATCTGTAGCGTCCTTAGAGGATAATATTTATGTGATAGCTAAAATTGCTTAAATCACTGATCTCAGTCCTGGAAATTGTAATCACACTTTTGAAATGCTAAGTCACCGGCTTTTACAAACTTAATAAAGTTAAAGTATTTTTCATAAATTATGAATCGAGAACTGGAAATAAGGAAAATGAGTCGTTTTGTGACTTAATTGCTTATCGTGGACCGAGTATGGGACTCGGTCGCACGCCGCAGATGGTCGATGCGAGGATCGGCCGCACGCCGCAGCAGATATTGCGCTAGGGCCGCAGGAGCCCTCCGAGTCCGTACACACCCCCGGCTGAGCGCCGTCGACGTTAAACGGGATCGGCTACACGCCGTAGCGGTAGTCATGTGCATTGCATCGCATCCGTATTTGTCGGATTACTCTGTGGTAGCCGTATTGTATTATTGTTGCTAGTTCGCAGGAGATTCGGACTATAGTGTAGCTTCATACTGTGGTATTTTCGTGGATTTCTTATCGTCACCTACATGTATATATTTGTTACCCAACGAGTACTTAGTTACTTACTCCTACGCCTCGCACTGTGCGTGACTGCGTACACAGTGAGCGTAGACGGAAATCTCCGCCGTTTACATAAGTCACATCGAGTCGCCGAGGTAGTCGCCACGTTCGCGAGCCTAGCTCTCCTCTCATTTCAGCTTGTTATTGTATATTTTGTATTCAGACTCGAGTACTTCTATATCGTACTCTCTATTTCCTATTAGGTTTTGTTAGAGGCTCTAGACTTGTGACTCGGATCTTTGGGAGTGTCAGTATTTTGTTCTTTACTATTATTATCGGAGTTCTTAAACTCATATATTCTTCTTGGGTTGTCCATTTGGGACTGGTATTTTGTGATAATTAAATTGTTGGTCTGGCCGGCCTAGCTTGATTGTTAGGCGCCATCACGACCGGATTTGGGTCGTGACATACATGAACTAAAAATGCATTGTTGGCGTGGAAAATGCCTGAACCAAAAATGTTTGGTCCAATCTAACTCAAAGATAGAGCAGACAGCCAACCAGAACTGAACCCGATTCATCTATTTTTAGAATATCTAAGTATGGCGATAGAAACACTCCCCTATCCCATCAGAATTTTTATCATTCAACTTCCCATCTTTTGGATCAGTTGTTATCGAGAAGGTATCAGGATCTATTTGAAGTTCAGAAAGTTGTTTGCCTCCCTTTTTGGGCCCCATTTGTCACTTATATAACATAAAATTAACAACTATACCTTGAAATTCATAAGTTGATAGGGAAAGCAAACTACGAACAAAACTTTGAGTTCCGTTCACGAGACTACACAAATGTTTAGCTTATACAATCAAACAGCTGAAGTGGCAACCAAGACCAACTAAGCAAATATTGTGATTGCATTTTCTTTGGTTAGGTGTCGGTCCAAACCAGCATTCAAAGTCTACTTCCAACCGGTGTGTAAAACAAACCAAACCTGTGGACACCCTTACCTTAATGGAGCGGCAACTATGATAACATATGTAAGGCAAAATAACAGTAAACGAATGCTCTTCAATCAATATAATGTCATCATACCCTAGGTGATACCCAAATAAAATTGCTCCTAGACAAGCTACACCCACATAGGGCAGTACTGATCCAGATGATTGCCCTTGAACTTTGAGAGGTGCTGCATCCTCAATATCTCCTCCTGCCATGCACCAATAGACATGATTGTTAGCAAGTTTCATGGCACTATGCAGGACTTTTTTTTCCATTCAAAGAGAGGCAGTCGGGTCGCAGCTTATTATTCCAATAAAATTCTTAGTACAACATACTCTGCTGATGCTTAATTCACATGGAAAAACAATGAGAAATATTCCTTTTTCCAAAATGAAACCTAAACACAACCTACTCGATCAGAAAGCTCAGGTGGAAAAGTGAAGTTAAGTTTACTAAACCTACATGTTTTGGTTGTTTCAGGATATGAGATCCAAAACTAAGAAAAGAGTAAGAGAGAAAAGAAAGACTTTTCACTCGGATCCCATCCTGGATGAGAAACTTAATGTTCTTTAACTATCTTCCCTGAATTATAACCATCCACCGGATATGGCATCTCCTACTCATAACCTGTGCATGAAACCAGTTAGGACTGCAACCCACCAACTTCTAAAGTTGACCATTCTCACCAAATTACAACTAACTCCTACCACCATACCAGTAGTACAGCACCATAGCAACTGCAGGCCCAATCATTACCCAATTTTAGTCGCCCATCCTTGTCCCTTCACCAAATCAGAAATGCGGTGATATACTGTTAGAGCAGGTTTCCACCTTATGTTTGCAACATAGCATAATTTAATGCTCCTTCTCAGGTATAAGCAGAAACTGAGCCAATGTGGAGCAGTTCCACAAATGATCTGTAACTGAAGAGAGCAACAAACTGCCTCGCAGTTAATCCAATAGAGCTAATCCCTACAGTCCATAGGAGATCCTGACACAAGTTTTAACTAGACCATCATTGTGTCCCTAATCTAGCCAAGGAAGAAAATCTACCACAATAAGTCTTACATGTCAGTGAACAGGGGCATACTCTGCAAATGATACCAAAATATCATATTTTTATTACGCACAAGGACATTCAGAATTCCACACATAAACGGAGCAGAAAGTTGAGGCAGTGACTACAAACAACAATCAACCGAAGCTATAATGTTGATTCAGTAAATAAATAAGAAAAGGAGACTTGTGACATGTACCAGAAGCTCGAACACGGTGTGATCTGGCTTTTGCCGATGAACCAAAGACACTTTGAACAGTTTTCCTAGCACGGCCAAGTTCGATCCCCATGGAAGCAGAGTCCATACTGACTCCAAAGCAACTACTTCTCTCCGGCATCCGGAGACTTGTAGAAGCTAATAAAGTATTCCTTTTCAAGTCACCAGAGCCTTGTAAAATCCTACGATTCTGAAGGCCAAAACATATGTTGCCTTTGACTGTGAAAGTTGAAGCTTGCATTTTTATGTTTACCTGCGGAGAAAACGTAGATATAACGGAAAAGTCAACGAAATAAACGGCAATAAACAAAGCAATACACAGGCGCCCATATTCCACTATCATTATCAGTCAAACAACGTTCATTTCATCGTCAACACTAAACAAGTAATTTTATCCAGTTCAAGCACGACAAATCAGAAATCAAACCAGATTTGAAGCAAAGATAATCTAAAGAGCTCGATATTCGTCAGTATGAAAAAACAATTAAGGGAAATGACATTGAGATTGATAATTGAAAAAGCAAACAACTGGAATTAGGATCAAATACAGTGCAAATATGGCGAGTGAAGAATTGAAGTTGATGATAGAAAGTGAAATCAAAGCAGCTTCTAGAGTTAGCTTGTTGAACTCGTATTTGTTCTCTTGTGCGTCTGATCAAATTATATTTTGTATGTAATTGAGACGATAGTGGCTTTGGGAAGTCCGATTAGAATCGAGGCCTCTGTTTGCTTCCTGTAGTTATTAACAACGAAGTTGGTGGAGAATTCACCTCTTTTTCTGTTATTTCCTCTTTTTATTTATTCCCTTACAATTTTGTTTTTATTCTTTAATTGCGAAGTGGTAGGCATTTTTATATTTACACAACTAGTGCAAAGTTCAGACAAAAATCCAGATTTAATATGGCTAGCAAATTTAAAATGTTAAGATATCATTATTAAATTGTAGTATAGTACTTAAAAATTGTAGTGGAAGCTTTAAATAAAAATAATACCATTAAATATGGTATAAAATAAGGGTAAGGAGGATTAAAATGAAAAAAGAAGAAGAAGAATTAAGAAAGTAGAAAGGGGGAGTTATGGATAGAATGCAGTTGGATTTCAGATTAGATTTCGGTTAGCGTTGGAGATGTCGCGGGCCGTGACGTGGACGGCGCTATGTTCTCTCGGCAATGCTGATTCATCACACGTGAAATTTGGAAGTAAAACTGGCGTTACTTTGACAGCCATGGGCCCGTGTCCAGCTTATGGGTCGGCCCACGCATATAGTGACTTTTGATTGGGGGATTTGCATGCATTGCATTTATACTCATTTTTTGTGTCACATTTTAATTTGTGCCCGCTTTACAGAAAGAATTGCAAGCGTACCCATTTTTTACATAACTTCAGCACACGGAGCTGAAGTAGCAAAGACAATCACGCAAAACTTCAGCATTTTAGTAGTCGGCCTGAAGTTCAGCTCTAGTGAAGTTTTTATTTTATAGTTGGCGAACTTCAGCTCTAGCGCTGAAGTTTTTCTTTTGTAACTGAAAAATGTTAGCGCTGAAGTTTTTATCTTTGTAACCGAAAACTTCATCTTGCCAGTTATAAAATAAAACTTCTGTTCTAGAGCTGAAGTTTTTATGGAGCTGAAGTTTCTATGTTGTAACTAGAAAACTTCAGCCCTAGAACTATAACAAACACAAACAATTCTAACGAACTGAATGATATAATTCAACAAGTAACAAAAATTGAGGAATATAACCTGAAAACTGTAACCTAATTAATTGTGGTAGTAGACGTCAAAAACGCAATAAAGGAATACTAATGCACTTACAATTGATGAGTAGAGATGAAATAGGATCCAAGGAAGTAGTGGGATTACAATCTACTTTCCTCGCATGGGCAGTAAACTTAGGAACCTACAGTAGTGAGCATATTCTTACTTGTTACTAATTGTAAGAAGAGGGGGAGGATGAGGAGGATGAGGAGAATGGGAGAGAAAAGGAAATTGAAGTTTTTTTTAAAAAGTGGGTACGGATGCAAACAGAAAAATAAAGTTGTTACAGGTTAAAAATAAGAGTCCAAATAGGGCGCCCCGTGCAATTTTTACCTTTTGCTTCAGGTAAAAATAGCACGCGCTAGCTAGTAATGGTCATTCAAAAATTATTAGTGTTTACAAAGTTATTGAAAAATAGCAACTATTTAATTGTAACACGAAAAGTCTCAGCATAATATATTGGAGATCGGTGCACCTATATATGAACTTCCAGCATATTATGCTATAACTCCAACACGCGAAAAGTTTCAGCATAATATACTGAAGATTAGACCTTTTGATGTAATAATCATTTTATCTTTCAAAGTTTGAAGCAAGTATATTATATTGGAGATATAAAGGGTGTGATTGGTACGAAGGAAAATATTTCAGGAAAATAAGTCAAAATTTTGGTGTTTGGTTGCCGGAGAATATTTTTAAAGTCTTTTCGTTCAGATTTATCTTTACATGAAAAGTGTCTATATTTCGATTACTTTTGAAACTATGAATATTTTTGAATGACCACTTGTAAATCTGGATATTTTTGAATTTCTCCCCTGGTTCAACTCAACGGATTGCACACAAATAGCCGGACATAATCACTATTTATTTTTTGTAGCTAATATATATTGATTATATATAGTTATACACATATTATATCTAAATTATAAGTATATATTATATATATTTTTGATTATATTTAATTTAAGAGATTAAGTGAACGACTATTTGGATTAATTATTTAGAAAAACAACTTGCTTTCAAGTGATATTTACGCCAATCAAACAAATACAAACCCAAATATCTGTTTTTCTTTAAAATCCAAAGAAACGTTTTTATTCATATTTAACAAACTAGTATAGAGTTTATGAGGGACTGAAGCTAAATTCAAGAATCCCTATTATACCTTGAAGGATGGTATTAGCTATCCTTGGCCAACTGAGAGATGAAGAACAAGCCATTGGAAGATGAGTACATAGGTTATGAAATCATAATTCATAATACATGAGGAAGCCAATCTATACAATAACTATAATTCCTCCAACATTAAGCTTTAAAGTTGTACATAAATCTCATACAACCTTGATCATTTTGTGTCTAAGCCTTGTTCTTCTATCTTTTTATTTTATATTTTTATTTAGGCGGAATATATAAACAGCCGTTTTAAGTTGTTCATAACGGTCAGTTGAACACCTCAATTTAGATTATTTCCAGTTAAACACTTCAAGTACTTACCAAGTATTTCAAGTAAACACTTTGCGCTGTCATGACAAGTCAATTGTGTCTCGCTACAAATTGAGCGCATAAGGACATGAATTGTGTTCTTTTCTTTGACTCTTTAGTTTAAAAAATAAACTTTATTTTCGTGGACCCAAATACCTTCATCTTTACTTTCTCATCTTCAAAAAAAATTTCACTATAGATAAAATGCAAGAAAATATAAAGCAAACCAACGCCATAGCCCATCACTCTCTCACACAAAATTAGCAAACATTACCAGACCATAGATGAAAAACAAGAATAAAACAAAGACGCTGCCCCCATTTTCTTTCTGCCCTTTTCGCTGGTCATACGATGCCACTGCCGGAAATCCCACGGGGCGGCCAATTGGCGACCCCGTTCCCTATTTTTTTCTGCAACTTTTCAAACTATTATCTACACTAGCCCAAGACTAGCAAGATGCCAGAAGAAGAGAACAAACAACCCCGCCGAAAAACCTTCGCCGTTGACTAGGCCAAAAAATGGTTACGACCGCCAGCCTTTACTCCCACTCCAGATCTGACCTACTACCTTTTTTCCGTTTGAAATTGTCGAAAATGAATACGGAAGGAGGCGTAGGTATTTGAAACTTGAAAGATGAAAAAAGATGATGAATGCAATTAACTTTGGATTCTTGTGAAATCCAGTGTTCTTATTTTTAGTTATTAGAACATTCAAGGTTCAATCTAAATTTCTCTTTGCCCAATTTTTGCACATGAAATAGTGGTTATGGATTAAACGAGTAAAGGGAAGGGTTTGAGAAAGCTTGGAAGAAGAGTTGGGGGAAGGAGGAACGCTGGTTTAGGAGAAAAGTTTCTTTCTTTTTTTAAATGTATATTTTTGTTAGTTACATGTGTCAAATTCTTATGGCAAAATTACACTTGTTATTTTTTTGATTGGTTCATTTGTCATGTCATCGGCAAGTGCAACTCACGCATATGGTTTGTTGTACGCAGGTGTTTACTTGGCCTATTTAATAGCCACTTGAAGTGTTTAACTGGAAATAGTCTCAGTTGAGGTGTTGAACTGACCGTTGTGGACAACTTGAAGGGACCGTTTATGTATTTCGCCTTTTATTTATTTATTTATTACATAAATAGCTTTTTCAGTATTGAACATCCCGCTAGTAATTGTATAGCTTATAGCTTGTTTGGCCAAGCTTATTTTTGGTCAACATTTTTTTTTTCCGGCCAAAAGTACTTTTGGCCAAAAATTGAGGTGTTTGGCCAAGCTTCTGGAGAAAAAAAGTGCTTTTGTGGAGAAGCAGAAATAATTTTGGAGAAGCATAAAAAAGTAGCTTATCTCCAAAAACATTTTTTTAAGAAACACTTTTGAGAAAAATACACTTAGAAGTAGTTTTTTAAAGTTTGGTCAAACACTAATTGATGCTCAGAAGTATTTTTCAAACTAATTAGCCAAACACAAACTGCTTCTCCCCAAAAATACTTTTGAGAAAAGCACTTTTAAAAAAAAATACTTCTTAAAATAAGTTAATTTTTACAGCTTGGCCAAACGGCTATTAATTGACAATAGTTTGATCAAAGTACAAACAAGTTGGCCACCATTGACATTTAAACATTAAGGAGGTCAAGTTTTATAAAATTCTAAAGGAAATTTTACCACCTATAGAATAGGATAGTACTATATTTATAACATATAAATACCTTTTTAAGATTTTACATAATATAATAACCTTTTTTATTTTGTAGCAAAAAATTTAAATTTAATACTTTCCTATATTTAAGCCTTATTAGATGGTACAAAATATTTCTTTCTCACAAATTTATGGTATAACTCCCGTTTTTTGTTATTTTCTCTTTCATCTTAATACACTTTTTCCCATGATTTGTTTCACCTTCCCATGATTTGCGCTGAAACGTGACTTTTTCTCCGCTTAATACAGCTTAATACACCTAAATACAGATTCATCTTTCCATGATTTGCGCTGAAACGTTACTTTTTTCCCGCTTAATATAGCTAAATACAGATTATGATTTACAGGAATCCCTGTTTGTGCGGCGTCATTTCATGTTGTATTATTGAATACAATTCGTTTAATACACTATATACATCATAAAATAACGTAAAACATATCTATATCACGTAATATAGGAAAGAGTTTCTATTTATTGCCAATTAGGTCTTAATGAATGCCTTTTGTGAAAAAATTTCATTTCTAAAATAGAAGGAAAAAGTTCGTTGAGTTCTTTTGGACTAAAGAGAAGCCTAAGAAATGACGCCAAAAGTAACCACCCCATTAAACCCTCAATTAGGTCACTTTTTAAGTTTTAAGGACCGGAGGCTTCCGGAAGAAAATGAAGGAGGGGGAATGGAGGCCAAAAAGATTTAAACCTCTTGCTCGGGGTTGGGGCTCGGATTGGATATAAAAATTTTGATTTGGATTTTTAGTTTTTGGATTGAGGAAGTAACAATCCAAATCCGATTCAAATAATCTCGGATTGGATCAAATTTTTTAAGTTCTGCTTCGAACTAATCAGTTTAGATATTGTGGTTTTCGATTTGAACTTATAAGTTGAGATGTTTTTTTTTTTGTGCTAAAATGAATATCCAAATGAATTACTTTTGTTAAATTGCCTGAAAAGTTCCTTATTCTCACTGCAATCATCCAAGTAAAATATACAAGTAATGATATTATTATCAA
The DNA here is from genome assembly GCA_032618575.1 of Nicotiana noctiflora. Classification (NCBI taxonomy): domain Eukaryota; kingdom Viridiplantae; phylum Streptophyta; class Magnoliopsida; order Solanales; family Solanaceae; genus Nicotiana; species Nicotiana noctiflora. The sequence goes on along the minus strand of JASVEL010010795.1, from coordinate 16,392 downwards.
GGAAATGCAACAGAAACATACGTTTGATATGAAATAGCACTACTAAAACCATGTCCAAATAAAAAAATATTATGACAGTAACTTCGTAATTAATATTGAATTTATGAGATAATATCTAATGTATAGGGTATTAGAACGTATTACTACTCTTAGCAAATGGATAATAAACTAAATTTAAAGTATAAAAATTTTGAATATCCAAAAATTTAAAATATCAAATTCAGTATCTAATTCGAAATCCAAACATTTTAACAATTATATCCATAATCTAACCCATAATCTAAAAATTCAAAAAATTCGGATTTCAAATTTGCCGGCATATGCTCATTCCTACTCTCAACCTATCTCATTTTACTAAGTTTGAAGTTTTTTTCAATAAAAGTTTCCATATACTTTTTGGAAAACAAATTAGAATTATTTTACAACAATTTAAGTAAATAAATACTGCTCACATAATAAAGAATTGATGAAAAAATAAATAAATATACATTTGTTGCTTTTATTAAGGCCAATATATTAGATAGTCCCTTAAACTTGGCATTTTTTGTAAAATAAACATATAAACTTACAAGATGATGAGATAGACACTTAAACTCGTTCAAAGCGTAATTTTTAAAGACCTCTCTATATTAGACTTTGTGTGTGAGGTCCAAACTTCAGCAAAATCAAGAGAAAATCATGTAAAGGTGAAGATTTTATTTTATGTTGGGGGATTGATCGGTTGACCGCAGATTCTATATTCAATCATGTAATGACAAATAGTAATTTTTTGGCTTCAATGATGTTTCCAGCTATGAAGAAGAAGAATATTAGGGGCTAGGTCTTTTTCTAATCTTTGGGGAAAAGTAATATTGGGTATGGGTTATATAAATAGGATTTTTTTTATCGTTAATTTTCTGACTCAAAAACCTTAGCGAAAAGTAAATTAGGTATGACACGCTCATCAGTAAATATACAACACATATTATATCAGGATGGATAGAGGTGTTTAAAAATTACACTTTGGATGAGTTTAAGTGTCTTATATATTTATTTTACAAAAAGAGCCAAGATTAAGAGCCTATCTAAGATTTTGGCCTTTAATTAACGTTTATAAATTATACATATCATATCCGTAAAATATCCGCTCTATCCAAAAAAAAGAACCATCAATGGTGACTCTGTAAACAAAGTTCAGCAGCTTCGAATCTTTTATTTCCCCCGTTTTCTTTGATTTTTTCTGGAATAAAAACAACAACTTCTCTTTCCCCTCCTTCCTCTTCTACAGAGGTATGTTTAGAATTGATATGTTTTTTCTTTCTTCCCCAACTTATGATTTTGATTTTCGATTCTACTACCTTTAATTGTACGTTTTATTTTCAAGGTCATCAGGTCAATGTTGCAAGCAGTATCTGTCCCAAAAAGTTGCAGTATATCATATTCAAGAATTCCTATTTATCAAAAGCCTTTAGTTCCCACAAGGCTTAGAGTTTCAGCTTCACTCCCAGACCCTAATGGGGTTAAGGTTGAGTACACTCCTTGGTTAATTGTCGGATTGGGAAATCCCGGTAACAAGTATCATGGAACTCGCCACAATGTAATTTACTTATTTTTTTTTCCAAAGTTCAATTTGCTCTTTCACTGACATTGTTCTTTAAAGAATGCATTTTTCTTGTTTTTTGATTTATGGAGTTTTGTCAATTAGGTTGGTTTTGAAATGATTGATCGAGTTTCTCAAGAGGAGGGAATCGTATTAAACACAATACAGTCGAAGGCTTTGATAGGAATAGGTGATTATTCTATTTCTAGTTGCCTTAATGGGTGTTTCCCCCACCATTTACAAGCGTTGACAGGTACTTGTTTATGTGTTTGGTACAGGTTCTATAGGGGAGGTACCTGTGGTCTTGGCAAAGCCTCAGGCCTACATGAATTTCAGTGGAGAATCGGTATGTATTCAGCTGCTTTGATATTCAGCTTGTCGGTGCATTTACAGAATTTTCATAATCACTAGTTCTTCAAAAAAAGAATGCATTCAGTAGTATGGTAGGCATCTGGACAATTCAAATAGTTTTTCCTCGATGGATTAAGCGCATATGTTCTCTAGTGTTCCAATTGGCATGGGCATTATTGTTGTGTTTGTACGGTTGTCAAGAGGTTGCTTTTAGTTTTCCTTCTTAGAATAAGAACATGACACGGATGCGGCTAAGTTATATTGTCACCAATGATAACAAGTACTAATTGGTTGTCACCTTCAGTTTTTGATTAGGCTTTCTCTGCCTTGTATACAGGTTCTTTATGAAGTCTACTTATTAGACCAAATGTCTCTTCTTAAATCAGCTTCTACTTGCATTAAACGTTGTCACTTAAACTTGTGCATCTACTTCTTAAATAATGTGGAAACACATCAGGTTCTTTGATCAACTATCTAATTTCGTTAGAGTCAATGATTTGTTGGACCTTCATCTCCACTTAGCCAGCATCCATCTGCAATATATTGAACCCTGCATAGGGTAATTGGTTGCGAATTTTTTTGCCTAAATCTGATGCATATTGCTGGATAAATTACAAAAAATATCCATGGATCAGAGTTGAATGTATTGTGTGAATAGCCACTTTAAGAGTGAACTGTCAAAGGATTCACTCACTTTCTGATTTTTGACAGAAGTTCACAATTTTTTGGCCTCTATCATCTAGCAAATGTTGTGTGGAAATGCGGTAATGATGTAGAATAGACTATGAATTCGACATATTTTCCATTTCTCAATTTACTGAACTTTGTCAGACTTGTTGGTACATTGAGGTATTGGCTTTAGAATGGAAAAGAAAGCTGCTCTGTCAATACTTCCACTTGCTAAATATTATTCCACTACTAGCCCATAGGCAGGGATTCTAGAGCAACTGAGTTTCTGCTTTCTCTTTGATTTTTTAATTTCTTTTGCCGTGTCTTGTCTCACATGTATACCTGCCTAGAGTGCGACCAAGATTTGCTTCTGCTGTCAATTCTTTTCCACACTTATTTTAGAGTGTTTGGGACTTTATGTTGTCTTGTTGTGAGTTAGCCATTTAGATGATAGAACAAGGTTGAATATGGTCATTTCATTTTCCAAACCAAGTTCCATCTCAAAAAAAAAAAAAAAAAAAAAAGAGAGTTCCAAACCAAGTTTAAAATAATGTTGCTGATGGTTCATTATAATCTCATGTATGGTACGTGATATTATAGATGTCATGATGAAAGATTTCTGGTTGTTTCTTAGTTTGATCTGTGAAAGTCGCTTCCGTTGTTTTCTCCTTCAGTTCTTTTCTTCTTCTTTCTCTTTTTGTTCTCATATTAAGGGTGCAATTTTCAAAGCTTTTGTATCTTTTATGGTTCCCTCTTCTTATGAACATTACTCATAAATCAATTTTTTTGCTTTCTTTATTCCCTTGCTTTTTTTTTGTTTGTTTCTTGACTGTTGAGTGACCGTGTCCTTTTTTTCCCTGGTGGGTGGGAGTGGTGGGGCTTATATCCCTCTTTGATAAATATGGGCCTAATCCAACTTCTTCTTTTTTTGTAATCTTACTAGGTCGGACCACTTGCTGCATATTATCAGGTGCCACTGCGTCACATCCTTCTGGTATGATTTCTGCAACTAATATTATGATATTGTTGTAGAAGATAATACTTTCTTCCCCACTTGAGAGTTGAGGGTGAAGGTCACAGTGTATACGTGTGATTCAAAATATTTATTTCCATCATTTGAAGTACATTTTTCGTACTCATCCTTATAGGTTTATGATGAGATGATCTTACCAAATGGTGTTCTGAGACTTCAGCCTAAAGGAGGACATGGCCACCATAATGGGTATTGTCTTTTACTAGTCGAATCTCTATGACACTGGCTTAGGAGATTGATACTGTCTAATGCTTAAGTTTTTCAGGAACTCATTCAGTTACAGAAAATCATGTTTGATCGATTGTTCATTTTGCAGGGTGAAAAGTGTGATGGAGCATTTGGATGGTCGCAGGGAATTTCCACGATTTTGCATAGGTTTGTCCTGAGTGTTAATCACTTGTTGTGAAACCATACTAACAATAGAATGCATGTTGTTATACCAACAAAAATTGCATCTATAAATCCCAAGCTGAAAAGCATGTATTCCATGTATGTATGTATGTATGTATGTAGGCATTGGAAATCCACCTGGAACTATGGACATGAAGGCGTATCTTTTACAGAAATTCAGCGCTACAGAGCGGAAACAGGTATTGAGCTTCTTGATACTTGTCAAAGGACTATTTATCTTATTTCATCTTGAAAAGCATTCCAATGAATGGGTCAATCAAGTAGTCTGTTAAAATTCATTTTAATATGTGATTCCCTTATATTCTTTGTTTGTTCTGCAAAATGTATGTCTCTTCTTGTAAAATAGACATCAGAATAAGGTGGTGCTAGGCTAGGTATAGCTAAATATTTTTCTTCCTTATACGCATATGAAGAATGACGAGGAACTGTCAGTTGGTTTATCCCTGCACTTCATTACGTCGTCTGGCACTTTCCCTACCTAAGCAAGAATAAAAATGTGAGATCATGTTATTCAGTAATGTTTTTCATGTTTCTCTTGTTGTACATGAGCAGGTGGATGCAGCACTTGATCAAGGAGTTGAGGCTGTCAGGACGGTAGTATTGGAAGGCTTTGGCAGTAGAATTTCACGATTTAATATAGGACAGAAATACAAGTATCACAAAGTTTGATGAAATGAATCTAGAATGAAGGTGTAAAAGACCACAAGATTTACTGATAACTTAAGTCTAGAATGAAGGTGTAAGGCTGCGTACGATAGACACTTGTGGTCCGACCCTTCCCCGGATCCTATGCATGGCGGGAGCTTAGTGCACCGGGTGCCGTTAAGTCTAGTTAGTCGAGCATTGCACTGGGAGTCCACTTAGAAAGTGTTTGGACTATTGAGGAATGCTTATAGTTTCATGCTGGCATGCAGGTGATGCAGCTTTTGTAAACACTTGTAGAATAAACTTATTTAAAAGGAAAAAAAGCTTAGAATTTTTGTTTGTTTCCTCTTACAGTTGCAATTTTGTTATTGATCAGATGTGACTTGTGTAAAATATTGCTTTCTCCATTTGAGGTTGAATGTTTATAAATTCACTTAGAAGCATACACTATGATGTCTAATGAGTAGTGAAATAGATACTCTAGAGCAAGTTGTGTTATTCACTAGACTACTAAAATATTTTGTTGCAAGTGGTGTCACTTTTAACGGTTTTATCTTATATTTTTATTTTATTTATTATTATATATATATAGTAAACGGTGTTCCGTGACACCGCTTGCCACCGTGTAAATCCCCTTGATCGCTTCGTAAAGAAATATCATTACATCATTTGAAATAATGCAAAAATTAGTATTAATTTGAGACCAAAAATAATAGAATTTCACGTTAAAAAATTCCGGAGCTCAAAGAGGTAGAAGTTGACCTGTAATAATAAACTAATATTGCTCGTACAAAATCTTGTAGATGACGCTGCACTCGCCCATCTTGTGTAAACTAAGAGCCCGTTTGGACATAAGAATTTTTTTTATTTTTTTTAAAATTAATATTTGGCCATAAACTTTTTAATTTTCACTTGAAAACGAATTTTGAAATATTTCAGAAATCAAAAAACTCCAAAAAATTATTTTTCAAAATATTCACTCAACCACTCACAAAACTTCAAAACAACCCAAAATTATATTCATATCCAAACAAAACTCTAATTTTCAAATAACATTTTCATTTTTGTTTTGTTAATTTTATAGTAATTCTTATGTCCAAACGCCCACTAAATTTTTTCCTTTTCGGCAAAAAGGACCAGGAAAATATTGTAAGTTGGAATGAGGTAATTTCGGTTTATCCACGTGTGCAAATGAGAAATTGCCGACCGATTTAGAAAATTCTTGCGAGAAGAAATGGTCCTTTTCTTTTAAACCGCAATGTCTGCGCATTTTCCTTGTAATTTCGTAAAGGATACCAACGTTAATCCGGTAAATACTTACCCATACTGTGTGCTTAGATCAAACTAATTTAACTCATTATAGTTAATTAATTTAATTAGATGAGAATGCATATAACTTACTATGATTAAATAATTGAAAACTGCATGCAAAATACATATTGGTATATTTATTGATTTAGTGTAAACACTAAATGCGAACCCGTTAATCCCCATGCTAATTTCATACCCTTTGATTTATAGAATCCCAAAAATATGTTTTAGCGCTCCCTAAACACAGGCCTAAAAATCTTTCGGTTTAGTTAGACTTTGGACCCACCTTTTTCAATACGAACGTTAGAAACCAAAAGGTGGAGAAAAAGCATTTAAAAAAAACAGTAAACTCAGTCCTATTGGCTTCTTTAATTAGACCGTTGGAACCTCAAAAATCTTTTGAAAAACAACAAAATTTTCATCAAATCCAACAACTCCCCCTTAAACTCCAAACACAAAACTCCAGTGACCAACTATGGCAGGGACCAGTGAATCTCTGCTTCAAACTCAAACCCTTAATTCTCTTTACACTGCACTTGACCCAAAATCCCTTCTTCTCTCACAATTCTCAAATTCTGATCAACCCCAATTCCTTCAACTTACCACTGACTGTTTTCTCATGGAAAAGGGACCTCGTTACAAAGCCTATGCTGATCTTAGAGAAAAAAAGTTAAGAACAAAACATATGAAACAATCAATCCCTGAAGAAGAAGAAGAAGAAAAAGATTACAACAATGAGTTGTTTGTTCTAACCCCACCAAAGAAACAAGTCAAATTTCAAGGTAATTTTGTAACACCACCAAAAAGGACAAAAGGATCATCTATTTTGACTCAATCAGTACCTGATTTTTCATCAGCATTGAGAAAAGAAAATAGAAAGCCACCTACTATGTTACCTACTTTGAAGGAGAAATCAGCAACTCCACCAGCTGGTTCAAAAAGTGGGAAATTTTATGGAGTTGTTGGGAATATTGGAGGTAGTAAATCAGTGAATTCAGGGGATAAGAGAAATGGGTTAATGAGTAGAAAAAGTTATGCAAATGTTGATGAACTGAAGGGATTAGCTTCTGTTGCAAAAAGTGCTATTAATGGAGAAAATAGAGTTGGAAGAAATAGCAGTAGAATTGCTGGTAAGACTATTCTTGGATATAGACAATTATAAGTCTCAAAAATCTGAAGATTTAGAGGAGAGAAAAAAAAAAGGGAAGCAGTTGAGTTCTTTTGTCTTATGGGGTTTTTCATTCTTTATTTTTACATTTGGTTTGCTTTGAAAGATTGGTTTTTTGGTTTACTTTTTGTTTTTATAGAAGATTGATTGATTTTTCAATATTTGGCTTGGAGTTGTATAGAGCAATGGTGTATGAATGAATTTGGAGTGAGGAGCTGTAACCTACTGGGAATTACAGAAAGTTCTTTGCTGATGTGGATTCTTTGGTGAACAATTTAATATCTTAATAATAGTGATATTTTTTCAATGCTCAATCTATGGTGTTCAATTTATTGTGATTCCAGCCCCTCCCAGAAAATTAAGGGGTAAAAAATCCATTAAGATGCATATGTCCACAGCTTGTATACTAATTTTGAAAGCCAAATATAAGAGATTTAATAATGGTGTTTCTTTCAAATTGTTCTTAAATGCTGTTTTTAATGAGTTTAAAAAACAAAAAAAGGCAGCACGGTGCACTAATGCACGGGATCGGAGGAAGGGCCTGACCACAAGGGTATGCACTCTGCAATTTCTGCAATAGGCTGTTTTCGTAGCTTGAACAAGTGACATCTTGCTCATATGGAGGCAACTTTACCGGTTACGAGGCTCCCCTTCATTTTTAATAAGTTAATGTTTGTAAATCATTTCTCACTTTTGGCCTGTCATCCTGGTGCAGAAAGCAAGTATAATAAATAGTACAATCAGATGCAGAATCAATTGATTTGTACAAAATACTTTGCTTGAAATTATAGAAGCCAGAATGATTTGCAAACTCTCATAAACAAAAGGAGCTATTACTAAGAGTTACATCTGAATTTAGCTAGAACAGTAGAGGTCTAAAACAACTTCATCTACTAATACTTGGAGAATATGCCTATCAACTTCAGTGCCACACTCAAATGCTTCAATGTCGAAATCTATCCATTTACCCAAAGAATGGCTCATATCCCATTCTATTAACTCATCCGGGATCAAACCAACAAAATCTGTCCACACTTTGACCTCTTCAATAATATCAGCAATCAGAATCTCTTTAGTCATACTTGATGGTTGTTTGGTCCATGTTCTGAAACCAGAATTTGAGTATCGACCAAATGTCATGTCAAGGTACTCTACTACGCAATCAAAAGCAAACCCTTTAAGCTGATTCATCTGTTTTGGGTCGTTACAGCCGAGCAACTGACCAAAAGTCATCCATAAAAGACTTGATAGCATGTCAAGTTCATTGACGAGAAAATGGCTCATAGAAAACCCATCGTCTACGGGTAAAGGTGTAGTTTCAAAATGAAGTTCAGCACTCAAGATGACCTCTTTTGCGTGACTGAGTTTGCTTCCTTTTAACTGATGGATCTTGCTTAACACTCCAGAAATGTTGTTAACATGGTCTTTGATCAGCGCTCCACAACTCCTCCGGCTGAATAGTGAGGTTGCACAATCCGAAAGATCTCCATCAGTTTCTGGGAAGAGTTGTTCATCATATATAGAGTCCACAGATTCAGCAAGCAATTTGTCCTCTGTAGGTAAACAAGCACATATATTAGAAGCATGCATGAAAGAAATCCAAATTCAGAGGTGTTTTATTTTTTAAGAGAAAGAAAGAAAGAAAGTTTGTGAATAGTAAACTTTGAACGAGGGACCATACTTGAGCTACTATTGGGACTGCTGGAGAGGCAGCTGTCATTTGAAAAGCTAGCTTCAAGAACACATCCTGGACTACGGTGATCAATATCAAGTGAATTCCCAACTACATTGGTTGCTGAATCTGGTGTGGCCTGAGCAGAATTTCAAAAGCAATAAGAAGATTCAGATTAATGTAATAGGAGTCTAACTGAAGCAAGCGCATGCATTTTTGTGGTACTTGAAAAGCAACGAAAGAAATTATATCTGGGGGGGGGGGGGGTGGTGGATGATGAATAGTGAATAACTAAACCATTAGCATCCTGAAGTGCCATTTCCTGACTGCTATTAGTGCAGTTCCACAGTTGCCTGTGCTCCGCATTTATTAAGAAGCCAAAAGCAGTTGAATAGTGTGTGTAGAATGTGCACTTCATTTCCAATGGAAAACAAGAAAATGCATGGGAAGAAATATGCTTCTATGCAACTAGTCAGGGAAAGCTGAAGTATACATCTGATCCAATCAAATGGCACTTAAATCAAGCAAGATTATGGTTCTTTGTATGCATGAGCGCCATGAGTATACCAAATTCGGTACATTCAATCAGTAAGTGTTAATGCTAACAAGTACTCTCATAGGCAATGAACAGTTCAATCCACTCAGCTAATGTTGAATTAGCCAGATCAATCAATCATGATTTAGAATGAAGTTACCAGTATGAAAGACTATGCACCATTTAAATGCAGAGTATTACTAGGCTTTGCTTGATTTAGTCTTTCTCCCTTGTTATCTAACTATTGGTTTGTTCTGTGTGCTCTAATTCGATATATCATAAACCAAACAGAAGCGTTCTTCTTTAATAGAATGTACTCTATAAGTAATAGTGACTGCACTAGCACCAAGTATTGGTATAGTATAGTATAATATAATCACACAAAGGAAGAAAACCAGTTTCATCAAATGTATGATTAATTATCCACAAGTCCAAAGCTGTTTACCCTCTAGGAACTGTAGGTAATTATGTCGCTCCAGCTTTAAAAAAAGGAAAATATATCATAAGAGATCATTCAGTATTTCATTTAGTGCAACTTCAGGTAGTTAACATTAAAGCAATGCTAACCTGGAAATTCATGCAAGTATTTCTAGAGGACACACCAGCATAATCACACGAATCTTCTTTTCTGCTAGGTCTAAGAGGTAAACTATCCAGATGAAACTGTCTCTCTGCATTCAATGCAGTAATTAGCTCCTGAAGGATCGTAGCAGTGCTTTTTCTACCCCCTTCTGCGAACTCTTCTTCACTAGTCAATTCCTTCAGCTTTTGCTCCAGAAGTGCTCCTAAAATGTCCCCTTTCAAAGGTAAGGGTTTCTGCAAGCATGTTGTTTCATCATTTCCTTTAAAGAAGGATCTTCCTGGAGTAGCACCAAAACTTGAGCCATTTTGCGACTTCCTTTTTGTGACTTCTGCATGAACGTCAACCTTCTGATTCATTGCAGATTTAAATGTAAAGGAAACAACATTACGTCCCTCAGAACTATCATTGATTGCGCCACTCTCTCGCAAACATGGCAACTTCGGTTTAGTGGAATGCCGATCACCAGAACAAATCGGAAAAACATCCTTTCTACTTGTTTTGTCAGAGTAGGGACTCGATTCTCTGCCCAAACTCGCATTTCCATAAGTCGAACTTTCACCTTGTCTGGAAACATTCATCAACCGCTTCTTCCGCACCGGAGAGAGGGAATCACTTCTCCTTGAATAAGGTTTTCTTTCAGTTTCAAACTTGCAGCCGTTGGCTGTGGCTGGCATCCTCAATCGGGTAGTAGATGCACCTAAACTTCTGTTCTGTGCAACAAAACTTTTAGTATCATTCATAGATTCTGTAGCTGCTAAAACTCTGTTGCTTTGCGGACTACTTGGCTTAGACTTCATAAGACCTCTCTCTCTATTCTGAGATGTTTGATTTTGCTTCTGAATCTTATCCAAATGAGTAACAGATGATACATCCTTCCTCACATTGCTCCTTTGGCGGGCGCCATGCATACCTATTTGACTTCTGCTAATAGTTCTCTTTCCCAGTATGAGTTCCGCACAGTAAGATACATCATCTATTTCTGCAATGGCGTTTGAGGACGAACTCTCAGAAACTCTGTCGTGTTGATCCCTGCTGCCGAAAATTGGCAACCTCGGCATATTTTTTCCTAGGCCTTCACAAGAAGGTTCAGAGTAACTACAGACAGGTGACAAAACATTTGGTGTACCATTCTTACTATGAAGCAAATAACCACAATTTTTACATGAAGGCACAGATGAAGCCTTCAAAGTCTTTGAATCCACATAAGAATTAGAGCCTTCCACCAAATGGTGCGTTGCTAAATCTGCTTTATCTTCCAAGGGAGAAAAATATTTAGGATAAGCGAGAGCACATTTCGCCCTACTCTTTTGCAAACCCGGTTCCAAAATCCTACTTGCAGCCCCAATCAATCTAGATGCATTTCTAACAGAAACATTTCTGGGACTTTTTACAGGAGAAACCAATTTAGGCTGATGTTTTCTTGGCCTTGACAATACAGTCTTCAACTGCAATGCTTCAGCACTAAATCTACTGACTGGGCGTCTTTCGCTCAGCCCTATCTTCTGAAGCTTTTGAGGCCTCAATTCGCGCTTTATTTCAGCCTTCTCAAAATTCATATCTTCTCTATCAGATCCTCCAGGCCGAGCACCAAGTTTCTCTGCCATATTGCTCCCAATTTCAGAAGCTGAAGCCTTTTTCGGTGTACCACATTGTCCTGTAGGCATTGATTCCAAACCCATGAGCCTAGCAACCAAACTTGGAGCTTTCATTTCACGCTTGCTTTCACATTTGCTCATCCCATTGTTCTTTGTATTTGGAAAACCTCCACTGTTCTCATTAGCAATCTACATTGTTCAAACAAGAACCAAAAAAACAATAAAAATATAAACTTTCTTGTCAGGCTTTACAACTAATTCTACAAAAAGCAAAGCTAAATGTGGTAATAAATAGTTCATGAAATGAGTACCAAACGATGCTTTGGTTGCTTCTCATCCCCTCCAAACTTCTTTGAAGCTTGTTTCAACCGAGCTATAAAAATGCAACACAAACAAAGAAAATATTACACCTATAGAATTACCCTCAAGAAAATAACCATTTTGCTTAAAAAATGAGTGGAAATTTAAGAGCTAACCTGGTGAGAGCAGTTTCTTTGGAAACAGCTTCTTCTTGGCCAATCTACGGTTCCAATCAAAGAGCTGAAAGAAAATGCCCACACAACCACCAGGCCTTTGAGGTTTTTTCTCAGTAATGGCCAAAGATGATGCTGTTATTGCTACACTATCACTCATTTCTCTAGCTGAACTAACAAGTTATCACTCAAAATCCTCTCTTGAATTTCTAGCTGAATGTGATTTACCTACTTTGGCTTCCCAAAAAGATTCTGTCAAAACATTATCTACATATTAATGGAAATAACCCTACTGGTCCCTCTGCCCACCACATCACTCACCCTCCTTTGCTCACACCCAAAAAAAAAAAGGAAAAGAAAAAACCTCACATTTTCATGCAAGAAACAGAACAAAAACCCAACAAAAAATTCAGAAACTAGAAAATAGCAATGAACAGTAATACCCTGAATAGTGTTAAATGATAACCAACTTTTCACAAGAAACCACTCTTAAACAAAGAAATACAGAACAAGAAAATACAAACAGTAATACCCAGAATGTCTTTTACTTTCACGCAATGAGCTACTTTTCAAGAAAACAGCTAGAACTGACTATGAGACACTCTGGTAGGATGAAAAAGGAAAGAAAGACTGAATCTTGGATTACAGATTCTCTTCTTATTTTTGGGTTGGCAGTCAAAAAAGTAGAATCATATTCTATACTAGAGCACATGCTGAATCACGCAACCATAGAATAAAAATCTTTTCTTTAGCCGATTGAGGAACCCCAGAAAGTGAAACCTTCTGTTCTTCTGCTATAGGAGCTGAATAAAGCTGTGGTGGTGAAAACGGCTCTTCTACACTTTTTCACAGTGAAGAGCAGAGTGTAAGGGGAAATGGGACAAAGGTTGATGCGTAGGATAAGAAGAAATGGGACAAACTGAGCAACCCCACGCCCCACTGTAGGATTGGTCAACATGCAACATCTTCGTTCAATGTTTGGTATAAGAGAAATATACACGGTCTTCAGTATTTTGTTTATTTTAAAATTGTGAAAAAATACTTTTACTTCTTTAATAAAATCTTAAAAGTTGCTACATGAACCCCGTGAATTGTTGTTTGTGTAAAGACTCTTGAAAAGGTAATATGCTGACGCGCTTTCCATATTTGATGTTCCTATATTTTAGCTAATGTATGACTTTATCTTATATCCTATTTTGGTGTAGCTTTTAAAATTATCTTATTTTAAAAAAATAGTGACAATCGGAGTTGTAATAGTTATAGTGGTATTAAATGATTAAGTCAGGGGAGGTGATTGAAGAGAGGGTAAGGATGTCAATGTTACAGGAAATGTTACTTAGCTAATAAGGACAATTTAGTAAATTCACTAGCTAGGTAGTTATTATGTTAAGATAGTAGTTAGTAAGTTAGTTAGTTAGTCTTAATTAGTCTAAACTAATTTAACAACTATAAATATTTTGTATACATCATTATTGAAGTTTAAGTGAAAGAATAACATCTAATAAGAATTCTCTCTACACGTTCTTCTCTTCTTCTTCATCGTGCTCTTTACCTATCTTCTTCTTTCTCCTTAGCCACTAAATTAGTGACATTTGTTATTAATATTGAAATTAGATCATGAACCCATCAACACTCCTATGAATACAAAGATAAAAATCACAACAAGGGAGTTTGATGAACATTTCTGCAAGAAAAATCTAGTAGAAGATAAAGTACTAGCAAATCAAGGAAGCTATCAAAGAATCATAGGTAAACTTCTGTACCTAACTGTTACTAGGCCAGACATATCCTATAGTGTTCGACACTCAGCCAATATCTACTACAGCCAAAGAAATCACACATGGAAGTTGTATTACAAATTGCGAGATATATCAAAAACCAACCAGGCCAAGGCATTTTTCTGTCTAGCAACAACAATGAAACAATTACAGCTTATTGTGATGCTAATTGGGCAGCTTGTCCACTTATCAGAAAGTCAGTTACTGGATATCTAATCAAGATAGGAGATTCACAGGTCTCATAAAAGTCTAAGAAGCAAACTACAATCTCCAGAAGTTCTGATGAAGCAGAATACAGAAGCCAAACATCTATTGTTGTTGAATTAACATGGCTACTGGAATTAATAAAAGAGATTGATGTAAAAGTGGATCAGTCAGTTACTTCTTTTGTGCCAGCAAAGCTTCCATTCAAATAGCAGCCAACTCAGTATATCATGAAAGGACAAAACATATAGAAATAAACTGCCATATTATAAGATAAAAGATTCAACAAGGCATGGTCAAAACTGAGTATATTCTTAAAAACGAGCAACCTGCAGACATATTCACAAAAGGACTAAATATAGTACAACATCAATACCTGAGCTTCATGCTAGGGACATTTAATATTTTTATACCCTCTAGCTTGAGGGGGAGTGTTAAAAGAAATGTTACTTAGCTAATAAGGACATTTTAGTAAATTCATCAGCTAGGTAGTTATTCTACTAAGATGGTAGTTAGTAAGTTAGTTAGTCTTAATTAGTCTAAACTATTTTAGCAACTATAAATATTTTGTATACATCATTATTGAAGTTTAAGTGAAAGATTAACATCTAATACGAATTCTCTCTACATGTTCGTCTCTTCTTCTTTTGCATGCTGCTCTTTATCTATCTTCTTCTTCTTCTTTCTCCTTAGTCTATTAATAATGAAATTAGATCAGTCAGTGTCTATATCCAAAAATCAGCTCGGATTCATACTGGGTCGTTCTACTACAGAAGCTATACACCTTGTCTCGAGGTTGGTAGGATTGTATAGAGAGAGGAAGAATGATCTGAACATGGTATTTATTGACCTAGAGAAAGCGCATAACAAGGTTCCTAGAGAAGTTCTCTGGAGAAACTTGGAGGCAAAAGGTGAATATTGATAACTAGGGATTTTGCCATGATTTATGTTCCTTTTTGCTTACACTTTGATTATAAATTATTATAAAATAGTCCTAAAAGGCTTATAAGTGTGCTTGATTGTATGTTTGATCAATAAAGTGACGAAATGTCAGGGATCATCTCAAAAAGGAGTGAAATTTGCTCAAGTGTGAAAGACCAAGCAATCTGAAGAAAAGCAGGCCTAGTGCGGGCCGCACAAAGTTGAATATGGCCGCACTAGGAGATTCAGAGAGTTTGTAAAATAGGCTTCAGGCAACGCGGCCATGGTACACATCCCGCGGTCTGCGGTGAAGGTTCCAGGCCGCTCGACCTTTTTGTGCGGTTCGCGGATGAGAGATTCAGATCGATCAAGAACTGCTAAATCAAAGCAATGCGGTCCGCGGTCCTGATCGTGCGGACCACGCCAGCTCTCTCCGCAGCCATGATCCATTCTATGTTGTCCGCGAAGCCCAACTTCAGAGAGCTAATTTTGGAAGTTCAATAGCCTAGTGCGGCAACGGTCCATTTTGTGCGGCCCGCACTGACCCCACAGAGGTATTTTTGTTCAGTTTTTCCAACTCGTAGAAATATAATATTTTACCATTTCTAGGTCATCATTTATCTTGAGAATACAGTTGCGCTCGTGAGAACAACTTTTGTAACCATTTTTGGCATCTTAGCTTCAAATTAACGATAGATTCTATCAATTTAATTTAGTATTTAGTTATTACGTCTTGTTCTTCATCTATTACTTTATATTCTAGTTCAAGCATGAGTAGCTAAATCCATTAGCTAGGGTTGTGGCTCAACCCTAGTGTAGGTGATTGATGGGTATGTTTTAATTTATGAATTGGTGGTTGCAAACACTGATTTGTATTTTGTGGATTTGACTCTTCTTGAGAAAAAAAAAGTCTAAGTCTCCCAAAATTGACCCAACAAGGAATTGGGATGGACTCATGAAAAATGATAGTCCCAATTAACGGGTTAAACCTCGAGAGAGTAATCACCCTACTTGAACCCTAGTTGCTTGATCTAATTTGCCTACCCATTTGGTCTCGAGAGAGTCAATTGGGCAAAATCACTCTCTCTATCAAGAGGTGTGAGAGTGGATAAAATTGTGCATCGGTTATAGCATAAGCCTCAATTATGTCAATCGAACCTTAGTAACATTTACCCATCAATTAGCCACCTAGGTAATGTCACAGCCCTAGTTGCCTTCTTCCAATTAGATACAATTTTAGAAATTATCTTATAGCATAATCTAGTTTCAATTAGTAGTTTGATAATAGTAGCTCATAATAAAAAAAATTCACAAATGAAAAGATCATCTAAGAGCACACACGCAACTCTATCTTAAGTAGATACTCGAATTCCCTTATAGATCTCTGAGGATTCAATCCCGACCCTCATATTAGGTAAAAGCTATTGCGACCCTCTTCTCCTACTCTTTAGTAGCGTGGAGTTG
>JASVEL010010794.1:0-92190 GCA_032618575.1 Nicotiana noctiflora | reverse complement strand
GCGATCGCATCACAGGCCCTGCGATTGCATAGAGTTAAATGTCTGCCCAGCGATTTAAGTTCTGAAACAGAACAGAAACGGGATAAAAATCCCATTTATCAAACTCTCTCTTCTCCACAGTTTTTTGGGCGATTCTTGAAAAATACTTCATCAAACTTCTTGGGTAAGTGATTCTTGACTCGTTTTCTTCGTTTTCCATCAATATTATTTGAATTCTTATGCCTAAATATGTGTAAATGGGTAGAAAAATTAGAGAAATGGGCATAGTTAGGGTTTTCAAAGAATTTGCGATCTAGACCTCGTTTTGGGGTCGAACTTAAGAACAAATTGTATATTTGAACTCACGGTTAATTGGGTGAATTTATTTTGGTTCGAATCTCGTGTTTCGATCATGTGGGCTCGAGGTCAATTTTTACTATTCAGGGTAGAATGTTGTAAAAATTATATTTAGCCATATGAACTAGTTTGTTAAGTAGAATTAATGATATTAAATCAATTATGTATAGATACAATTGGATTGGAGCCAAATTTGAAAGGAAAAGGCATTGCTGAGGATTTAATTGTTCGTAAACTTTCAAGGTAAGTGTTTGTTCTATCTTAGGTTGAGGGAATAGAAATTGAGTTTATGTGTTAATTGTTAAATGTGGAGTCCGACGTATAGGCATGGTGACGAGTATCTGTATGTTGTTGGTTGAGCATGACCGTGGGTCTTAAATGGATTAAATTCCTATTAATCCTATGTAATTATGCGAAGGGAAAATATTATTGGTTTCATACCGGTAATATATATAAATTGTTGATTAAAGGTTATTGGTGTCACACCGGTAACAGAGCCATATATTGTTAATTTATTATTATTTATTGGTTTTACACGGGTAATATAAATATTGTTTGTGAGCACGTGATTTTTGCCCTAAGCAAACAAATTTCAATATAAAAATAAAAATAAGATTTTTGATGTGAAATTGTGTGTTTCAATTGAAATAATTGTGTGTTTGTTGTTAAAATAAATTTGAAGTTAAAAACTACAAAATAATTAATTAGAAAATGTCACAAGTATATGCAAAAATAAGAGAAAATCAACAAAAATATAAACAAATACCGGAAAAATAAAATAAAATGGCAAAAAAATCATAAAACACAAAAAAAATCAGGAAAAATAGGAAAATAAAAGATCATAAGATAAAAATATAAAAACATACCGGAAAAATAAAAGAAAATGGCAAAAAAATCATAAAACACCAAAAAAATCAGGAAAAATAGGAAAATAAAAGAAATACAAGAATTGGAAATAAATATAAAAAGAGAAAATGAAATACAAAAGAAAAATACAAAGAAAATAATTAAAATACAAGGAAAATAGATAATATACAATAAATGTGGGCTGAAATACAAGAATACATGCCCAAATGCATAAGGCCTAAGAGGTTAACCAACCGGCCCGTCTAAGCTAAAACCATACGACGTCGTGTAGGGCTAATTAATCTTAACCGTTGATAATAACAATCCAACGGATCTCATGAGGCGGCTTAATAGAAAGCTAAACGATGCCGTGTAGGAATTTAATCCTGGCCGTCCAAAGAAATGATCAGATGGATGGTGTTAAGTCTCATAATGAACTAAACGACACAGTATCATGAATTAATCCTGCCCGTCCATGTTTGAAGATCTAACCAGGCTATCTCTAACTAAATTAAACGACATAGTTTTGAGGAGATAAATCCTGGCCATTGATCATAGTTGATCCAAGGGCCAGGATCATGCAAGACCAAAGGGGCATATAAGTCCCCGTCTCCCGTTCAAAATCGATACATACACTCACATTATACAGACTCAAACCCTAGCCGACCACCTCGTCGTCTTCTTCATCTCGTCTCCCATGGAGACTAGCCTGAAACCATGGCCGTCTCTGGCCAATACCACTATCAAACCTCTTGTCCTTCATCCTCACACACCACAACCACCTTAAAAACCCCAAAAAACCAAAAGCCCTTTCTTTCTTGAAAATCCGGTCGCCGGAACCCTAGCCGGCGACCTTCAACTTATGAACCAGTGTCCTATTTTTACACCACATGACCACCTCAAAGTGGTCTTTCACCTAGTCTAGGTGGTTAACCTCGAATCAAGCCGGAACGTCTAGAATATAGAAAAGAAGTTCACTGGAACCTTACTCCGGCGAACACGCAAAATATAACCCACCCCCAATACATCCCAAATAACACCCAGAATACCCCCTTGCCCACCAAAACTCCAAAACAAACCCCATTTAAAAGATCTGGAAATCAGAAGGCTTCAAGTCTTCAAGAGTTCTTGAAGCCTGAAAATAACAAAAGAAAAAAAAGAAGAAAGAAAGAAAAGAAAGAAAGAAAAAGAAAGAAACGAAATCTGAAAAGCTAAGTTTTCCTACCCTTATCTTCTTTGCCTGTTTTGCCTACTGTAAATGTTCTTTGCCTATTTGCCTTCTGAATGTTTTCTATTCTTGATGATTCTTATTAGCCTATGTTAATTTCATGTTCAGTATCTATCCTGTTTCTTTATACATGACTAGTCTATTTTAGTGCTTTGGGGTTTTTAATAAGTTTTACACATGAATTATGGTTAAATATGCTTCTTTATGTGTTCTGTCCACCATGCCTGGTTTGAAATTATGCTTTGATTGATTGGGATTCAACCATTATCAAAACTTCTCTCTGAGTTCTAGTTAATTGGAAATTGATTTACGATTAAGGCTATATGTGCAATACAACATGAATAGGCTATATTTGTAATCTGATTCATCTGTTAGACTATTTTGAATCTTAGGATGCTTTGTGATTTGGTTATAGCTGTAAAGATCTAGGTTTAGTTTCTGTAGGCTAAAATAGATATGGCTATTTTTGAAATAGTTAAGATGGTTATTCCTGAAATGATTGAATCTGTTTGTTAGTCTGGCTATTCCTGAAATAATTAAATTGGTTATAAGTTTAAGTGGCTAGTATTGCAAACCCATTTCTGGTTATTTACCTAATGTTAATAAAGGGGCTACATTTTAAATAAGCTTTAGTCTGTTAAAAAGGGGTTAAAAATGAAAGGGGTTTGGGGTTTAAATCTGGCTAAGTCTTAAATATGTTATAAGAAACTGGTTATTAGTTAAATAGGTACTAAACCTAGTCTGCCCACACCTTAGTAGGTCAGGTAAATAGAGAACAATAATAAGGGTATAAAGGGAATAAAAAATGGCACAATTGAAGATTTAATAGAGCTTAGAGGGATGTAAAAGACTTTGCTAACTAGTATTCTTGTAATTAATCACAAAATTAATGGTAAAATAGGTATAATAAAAAGGAAGAATTGAAATTACCCTTAGCTAGTGAGGGCAGCCTAGTAAAATACCCCCAATAGAATCTAAAAGAACTACCTAGAACCTTCCAGCAAGGGCTGGAAGGCATTTCGACACCCAATTCAGGGTATTAAACTGTAATTAATAGAAAAATAAAGGGGAGGGAATTAGAAATAAGTTATTTGAATTTCCCCCTCCAATTTCACCCCAAACAGTCTATAAATAGGCTTCAATTGAGCCTGAATAAGGGGTTAGAGATTCTGCATTTAAATAGAGGTTGAAAAAAAGGGTTAATCTCTGGGAGTTCTGATTTCTACAATTAAAAAAAGGGTTTCTAAGTTTAGGCAACTAAAATTCTAGCTAACTTCTTTGCTGGAATCTGGAATTCTATTAGAGTCTATTGTCCTTCAGCCTTGCTGGTTTCTATTTGAGCTCTTTGACCATATTTGTTGATTTGCTGGATTGCTGAACTCTTGAATTCTATTTGCTGCTATACTTGCTGCTGTGTCTGCTACTCTTCTATTGCTCTATTGCTTCTATTGCTGACTATTCTTCATCCAACCTAGACTCATAAGCCTTTTTCTGGTGAATCAGGTACATTTTCTTCTCTGGAAATGTAATTACAATTTGATTGAAGAAATGGAAGTTTCATGAGCTATTTGGATGAAGTCTGCTGTTGTTTTCTAGTAGTTTTCATAATTACCATGCTTTAGAGTTCATGTAATTTAGTAGGATGGTTTGTAATCATTAAATACTGCATGTAATCGATATAAAGTAAGTAGGCAGTGTAGTAGTACTATACACGTAAATATAGTTATCATTAGAATTAGGCTAAAAACAGGTTACTATATGAATCTAATACACCTAGTTAAAACTAGCTTAACATCTCAAATGGTAATCGACTGATCTCGTTAACTAGAGTCTGATAATTAGTCTATAAAGGAAATAAGTAGATAAGTTACAGCTGTTCTATCACTCAAACTCGTTTAATAACAATTTACAATAGCATAAGTTAGAATCTAGTAATTAATAATAGTTTAAACCTGTTCTAATAGTATAGTCATTACTGTTCAAATAATTGAAATAGTAATATTACTGTTTAAGTTCTGTTAATGCTTAATTAGTAATTAGAATCAGAATCAATATTGATAAATATGTATTCCAGATCCTTATGAAATAAAAATGACATTTGTTGATTTATTCTGTTATCTAATGGATGTTTGTATGATTGTTATGAAATTTCAATTCTACTTTGTATTTTTCCCGTCTGTTCTGGGCCTAATCGAAAACACAGGCCCAGATTCAATTGAATTTACTTTTGGACCTCTAAATAACGATACATGTACATACTGGGTTTCAGAAGCCCAGTTGTGTGTATTAGACTGTTAATACAGTCTATAAGTCCAGGCCTGAAAATGGACAGTTGGGCCTAGACGTATTAACACCGAGTTCTGAAAATATCATAATTATAACATAATTAGGAGAAAAAAAACAAAAATAGCGAATATAGTTTTTGATAGGTTTGGACTATAAAAAATAACGGGATGAGCCTCGTATAAAAATAAAAATATGCGTGGCTCCCACATGAACTTTAATAAAATGTTAGACTCGGGAAGGCCGTTTAGCGAATTTCATGGTCTTTCCTAAAGATAATAAGACGTAGACGTTATAGGCACAATTAAAATATACATTCCTAAATACGAGTGCATATTTTATGTGACTCAAATCTCAAATCCCGGCGAAGCTGAAACGTATTAAAGTCACATACGTACTGGTTGCGGTGTGACTCGAAATGCGTTTTCGCAATGTCGCAAGTCGTTAAAATATCAAAAACGGGACATTCACATTCTGTAAAAGCATATAAAGAAATTAAATAAGTCAAAAATGACAGTTGAGCGACTGTGCTAAAACCACGGAATTCGGGAGTGCCTAACACCTTCTCCCGGGTTAACAAAATTCATTATCCGGATTTCTAGTTTCGCGGACTATTAAAATAGAGCCAATTTCCTCGGATTCGTGATTAAACCGGTGACTTGGGACACCATTATCTTCCCAAGTGGCGACTCTAAGATCTAAATAAATCCCGTTTCGATTGTCCTTAAAGTGGAAAAACTCCTTCCTCGTTGTTATTATTATATCCTATCCGGGGTGTATTAGTAATTAATGGGGTAGACATTATTCTTCGGAAAAAAGGGTAGTAAATAGGGTGGTGTGACAGCTCTGGTGACTCTGCTGGGGACAAGCAACCCAAAACTTCGGTTTAGGGTTTAAGAATTCGAGCTCGATTGAATTGTCGTTCTTGATGTTATTTGATTTCATTATATGCTTTGATCAATGTGCTACATGTTTACCGCTTTGATCATGGATTGTATATATAAAATTGTGTCGAAAACCCTTCTCTTCTCACCTCCGGGGATGTGCTTACTGATTGATGTGAGCACGTGATTTTTACCCTACACATGAGTTATTCCTATATAATTCAAAATAAATAAGTTTTCCTTATTTTTAAAATTCGTGTGAATTTTGTGTTATTTGCGTATGATAAATAAAACAAAATATACAAAAAATTGCATTTTTAGGAAATTAATTCATTTTTAACAAATTAAAGAAAAAATCAAAAAAATAACATTAGTTTGCTTTTAAATTGAAAATTGTCAAAAAGAGGTAATTATTTTAAATTTTTAATAAGTTCCAAATAATTACAAAATTGGAAAAATATAGAAAATATAAAACAAAATTAAAATACAACAAAATACAAAAAAAATACAAGGAGAAATAAATACAAAATACAAAAAAACAAGGAAAATACAAGAATAAAATTTGGGCCAAACACCCCAGCCCAAACGTCCCTACCCAGCAGTCCAAGCGGAATGCCCAATTGACCCAGACCCAAATCTCAGCCGTAGATGATAATAAATCCAACGGCTTTGGATTGTTATTACAAGTTAAAAATACCTAAGACAAAATCTTAAACATTCCAAACCCATAACTCTTCTTCTCTCTAAAACACACGAGCCATCTCCTCTTCTCATCATTCAACAGTCGCGCCGCCTAGGGTTCCGCCACCCATGGCAGCGGACGGCCTCTTTTCCGGCCAAAACCAACACCAAACAACTCCCCATCTCCTCCTCATCCCATTTCTCTAAACCGTCTCCTTCAAACACCAACCAAACACCCCAAAAAAAACTAAACCTTAATAGCGCCGCCACCCACCTCCCATGGCGGCGCCGCCTGAAAAAACCCACAAAACACTCACCCCACCATTCTTTTAGCATTACAAACATTGTGACACGAAGAAATCAAGCCAAGCTTCCAGAGTTAGAAGAATAAATCTGTTTTCAAGAACTTCTCAAGAAGAGTTCAAGAAAATGAAGAAAAAACAAAGAAAAAGAAAAGAAGAAAAGAAACAAGAAAAAAAAACAGATGTCACGACCCAAACCCTGATTATGATGGCGCCCAACACAATGCTAGGCAAGCCCGACCATATTATCCCTTAAAACAGCCAGTTATTAATCAAATTAAACTTAAACAGTAAATGATCATATCAGGTGATAAATGAAGTGTAAAACATACAAAATACGGTCCCAACCATATCGTGTTGTCACGAGACTGAGCCTCTACAGAATAGCATCCTAATACAACCAAGTCTAGGCAAATAGGAAATCAACAAGATGATAAAGAAGGAGAAAACAAGCTCTGCGGACGCTGGCAGCTACCTCGTAATCTCCGCAAAAGTAGACAAGAATCAGCAGCCACAATGTCTCAACTGCTCTCGGGCACCTGTGGATCTGCACAGAAAGTGCAGGGGAGTACGGTGAGTATATTTCAACTCAGTGAGTAACAATAATCAATAATAACTGAAGGCGAGAACTCCTGTGCTATCACTTAGCAGTTCTAAGGCAACCCTCACAGGTACGTCATCACTATAGTAATACTCAAATCTTTATCTCTACAAGATTCTTACGCTGATCCCACCCTCTCTCGTACCCCTACGGTGTACGGCCATCTCAACATATAAGACACATACCTATGTCTATAATGTATAAGTAATTAAGTAGATAGTAGGATATGATTAAGTATACTGCTGCGGGCGTGCAGCCCGCTCCAATACATACACAGCTGCGGCGCGCGGCCCGCTCTATTTAACGTCGACCGCGCTCACCGGGGGTGTATACGGACTTCGGAGGGGCTCCTCAGGCCCAAGCACTATCATACCGCGCGTGCGGCCCGATCCACACATGTACTACTACGGCGTGCGTCCGATCCAATATTTATATGTATATATATTTATAATGGGCTAAGGAGAGCTTCTAGCTCCGTTATTGTTATTGATTGGTCAGGCTGGCTTAGCAATGTGCTAGGCGCCATCACGACCGGATTTGGGGTCGTGACAATTACATGTATACTACTGCGGCGTGCAGTCCGATCCAATTTATATACTCATGTGGCGTGCAGCCCGATCCAATATAGGTATATATATATATATAATACCTCATAACGGGTCCTCGACCCTATCCCGGTCAGTATATACTTGGCCTCTCAGGCCCAATATAATATATCACAGTGGGTCCTTGACCCTGTCTCAGTCAATATAGACTTGGCCTTTCAGGCCCACTCAGCTAGAACAGAGAATTCCACCCTAGATAATCTCTCTCAATGTACACATCTAGTACGAGCTCATATTATGCTATACGGCTAGAGCTACGGCTGAGTGTATGTTTCCAACATGATATAAGGGTCACCTAGCTCTACAGGTTCCCTAATGCTCTACAGATCGGCACAAGGCCCCAAACATGGCTATTAGCCCAATTGTACAGTTATAATCTCGTTAGCAGTCATACAACACAGTATTCTATTAGCCGGGAGGGACCAATTCCAAGTCCCCAATCACAATGTCACCACACTCGTCTCAAGACGTGTGTCTCATCTCAACATAGCACCGTGAAGTGCTAGTACGGGGTTTCAAACCCTAAGTACATTGTTTACTACCACCACTCACCTCGAACCGGTAGAAGCTTCAATCCGCCTTGCGCTTGCCTCGCAAATCAACCTCCTCGGGTGCCAAATCTGCTCAAAATCATAGAGAATGCATCAACATATGCTAATTACACGTAATTCATTTGAAATAACCCAAATTGTATCAAAACACACAAGTTGTCAAAACCCGAGTTTTGGTGCGCTTCTCGAAAAATTATAAAAGTTACATATTCGGAACCCTCGTCTCAATACGAGTCTAGGCATATCAATTTTACCAAATTCGGACTCAATTTGCCCATTCAAAACCTTGATTTTCTAAAGTTCAAGCCTAGGGTTAAATCTTCCATGAATCACCCCAAATTCCTCCATTTTCATGATATAATTGCATAATATTATCAATACCAATCATAGTATAAGTCCATAGTTGATTACCTGATGATTTCCCTTGAGTTTCTCTCCAAATTCGCCCAAATCGCCTCCTTAAGCCGAGACCCAAATGTGTGAAATATTTCTGAAATTTTCTAACTTCTGATACAATTAATTCACTGCGATTTTTGCTTCTGCGGACCATTTTCCGCCCCTGCGGAACCGCTTCTGCGACCAATTGGTCACTTCTGCGAACCCATGCCTATTTGGCCATTTCCGCTCCTGCGATACACGGACCGCTCCTGCGGGTCCGCTTCTGCGGAAATTCTTCCGCCCTTGCGGTCCTTTCCGCCTCTGCGATCAAGAGTCCGCTCCTGCGGACTCGCCTATGCGATCCACAATCCGCTTCTGCGATCTTCTCCATCACGCCTCCAAACCGCTTCCGCGATATCCCTCTCGCACCAGCGAAGCCGCCCCTGCGAGCCAAGCTCCGCTTCAGCGGTCTCCTCCGCTTCTGCGCCTTCTCGTCCGCTTCTGCGGACTCGCTCCTGCGCCCCCATTTCCGCAGGAGCGAAAACAACAGAACCAGAACACAAGTCTGCAATTTTCCACATTTTCTCCCGTTTAGCCATCCGAAAACACCCCGAGGCCCCCGGGACCTCATCCAAACACACCAACACATCTTAATACCTTATTCGAACTTGCTCCAATCCTCAAAACACGTCTAATAACATCAAAACCCATAATTCACATCGAATTCAAGCCTAAATTCCTTAAAACATTCCGAATTACACAATCAATCAAAACCCGACTAAACGATGTCCGAATGACCTGAAATTTTGCAGGCATATCCAAAATCACCTAACGGAGCTACTGCAACTGTCGGAATTCCATTCCGACCCCCGGATCAAAATCTCACCTGCCGTTCGGATTTCGCCAAAATTCAACCTTAGCCAATTCAAGCCTATTTCTACACCGGACCTCCAAATTCAATTCTGGTCGCTCTCCTAGCTCACAAATGACCTCCCGGAGCTGACCGAATCATCAGAATTCGATTCCGAACTCTCTAACCAAACAGTCAACTCCGTGTTGACTTTCCTTATTCAGGTTTCCTTCAAAAAGGCTATATGCCTCATTTTCAATCCAATTCACCCCAAACTCACCCAATAAACTCTAACACTGATATAAAATCATAATACATGTAATTACAACATAAAGGGGTGGTAATTCCCGTGACGACGGGCCGGGTCGTCACATTCTCCCCCTCTTAAGCAAACGCTCGTCCTCGAGCGGGTCAAGAAACATACCTGAAGTCTCAAACAAGTGAGGATATCTGCTCCGCATCTCCCGCTCGATCTCCCAAGTGGCCTCCTCCACGGGTCGACCTCTCCACTGAACCTTAACTGATGCAATCTCCTTAGACCTCAATTTTCTCACCCGACGTCCCAAAATGGCAATAGGCTCCACATCATAGGATAGATCACCATCAAGCTGAATGGTACTGAACTCTAATACATGAGACGGATCCCCAATGTACTTCCGGAGCATGGACACATGGAATACTGGATGAACGCTGGATAAGCTGGGTGGCAAGGCTAACTCATATGCCACCTCTCCAACTCTCCTGAGTATCTCAAAAGGACCAATGTACCTGGGACTCAACTTCCCTTTCCTCCCGAACCTCATGACACCCTTCATAGGTGAAACCTTCAACAATACTCTGTCACCAACCATGAAAGACAACTCTCGAACCCTACGGTCCGCATAACTCTTCTGGCGAGACTGTGCTGTGCGAAGCCTCTCCTGGATCAACTTTGCTCTATCCAGAGCATCCTGAACTAACTCAGTCCCTATCAATCTAACCTCACCAGGCTCAAACCATCCCACGGGAGATCTACACCGTCTGCCATACAATGCCTCGTACGGGGCCATCTGAATACTCGACTGGTAGCTGTTGTTGTAGGCAAACTCAGCAAGTGGCAAAAACTCATCCCATGAACCACCAAAGTCAATCACACATGCCCGCAACATATCCTCTAGGATCTGAATAGTGCGCTCGGACTGTCCGTCTGTTTGGGGGTGAAATGCGATGCTCAACTCAACCCGCGTACCCATCTCTCGCTGAAATGCTCTCCAAAACTGAGAAGTGAACTGAGTGCCTCTGTCAGATATAATAGACACTGGGACCCCATGCAACCTGACAATCTCCCGAATAAAGATCGCCGCCAACCGCTCCGATGAGTAAGTAGTACTAACTGGGATGAAATGTGCGGACTTAGTCAGCCGATCAACAATCACCCATACATAATCACACTTCCTCGCTGTCCGAGAGAGTCCAGTAACAAAGTCTATAGTGATCCTCTCCTATTTCCACTCGGGAATAACCATACGCTGGAGAACACCGCCCGGTCTCTGATGCTCATACTTGACCTGCCGGCAATTGAGGCACTTAGCTACATGCCTAACAATATCCATCTTCATTCTCCTCCACCGGTAGTGCTGTCTCATGTCTTGGTACATCTTTGCGGCACCTTGGTGAATAGAGTTCCACGAACTGTGTGCCTCCTCAAGTATCAACTCCTACAAACCATCAACATTGGGCACGCATATACGGCCCTGCATCCTCAGAACACCATCACTGTCGATAGTCACATCTCTAACATCATTATGCTGCACTCTGTCCTTAAGGACAAGCAAATGTGGGTCATCATACTGTCGCTCCCCGATGCGATCATATAAGGAAGATCGAGAAACAACACAAGCCAACACCCGACTCGGCTCCGAAATATCTAATCTCACTAGCCGATTGGCTAAGGCCTGAACATCATACAGCAAATGGCCTCTCCCCAACTGGGATGAAAGCTAGGCTGCCCATGCTAACCGCCTTCCGACTCAAGGCATCGGCCACCACATTGGCCTTCCCCGGATGATACAAAATAGTGATGTCATAATCCTTAAGCAACTCCAACCACCTCCGCCGTCTCAAATTAAGGTCCTTCTGTCTGAATAAGTGCTGAAGGCTGCGATGATCCGTGAACACCTCACAGGAGACACCATACATGTAATGCCTCCAAATCTTCAAAGCATGAACTATGGCTGCTAGCTCCAAATCATGAACATGGTAGTTTTTCTCGTGGGGCTTCAACTGACGAGAAGTATAAGCAATGGCCCTACCCTCCTGCATCAACACACAACCAATGCCAACTCCTGAGGTATCACAATATACAGTATAAGAATTTGAAGCTGTCGGCAGAATCAAGACTGGTGCTGTGGTCAGTGCTGTCTTGATCTTCTGAAAGCTCTCCTCGCACTCCTCGGACCATAAGAAAGGAACAGCCTTCTGAGTTAATCTAGTCAAGGGTGAAGCAATAGAAGAGAATCCCTGAACGAATCGGCGATAATACCCTGCCAATCCCGGAAAGCTACGGATCTCAGTAACTGAGGTCGGTCTGGGCCAACTCTGCACTGCCTCGACCTTCCTCGGATCTACCTGAATACCATCACAGGACACCACGTGCCCTAAGAATGCCACGGACTCAAGCCATAACTCACATTTGGAGAACTTGGCATACAACTTCTCCTCTCTCAACCTCTGCAACACAATACTCAAGTGCCGAGCATGCTCCTCCTGGCTACGAGAGTAGACTAGAATGTCGTCAATGAACACAATCACAAATGAATCCAAATAAGGCCTGAACACACTGTTCATCAGATGCATAAATGCTGCTGGGGTGTTGGTCAGCCCAAAAGACATCACAAGAAACTCATAGTGACCATATTGGGTCCTGAATGCAGTCTTCATAATATCCGAGTCCCTGATCTTCAGCTGATGATAGCTCGAACGAAGATCAATCTTAGAAAACACCCTCGCACCCTGTAGCTGATCAAACAAATCATCTATGCGCGGTAGAG
Organism: Nicotiana noctiflora; assembly: GCA_032618575.1. Taxonomy (NCBI): domain Eukaryota; kingdom Viridiplantae; phylum Streptophyta; class Magnoliopsida; order Solanales; family Solanaceae; genus Nicotiana; species Nicotiana noctiflora. Next base: position 79,616 of record JASVEL010010794.1, on the reverse strand, counting down.
GGTACTTGTTCTTCACTGTCACTTTGTTCAATTGCCTATAATCAATACACATCCGCATGGATCTATCCTTCTTTTTAACAAATAACACCGGCGCACCCCACGGGGACACACTAGGGCGGATGAAACCCTTATCCAAAAGCTCCTGAAGCTGCTCTTTCAGTTCTTTCAACTCAGATGGTGACATCCGATAAGGAGGAATAGAAATAGGCTGAGTGCTTGGCGCCAAATCGATACCAAAATCAATATCCCTGTCCGGCGGCATGCCCGGCAGGTCTGAGGGAAACACATCCGGAAAGTCTCGCACAATGGGAACAGAATCAATACTGGGAGTCTGGGCCTCGACCTCCCGCACAAATGCTAAATAAGAGAGACATCCCTTCCCAACCATTCATTGGGCCTTGAGGGAAGATATTACCCTACTAGGTACATACTCAGTCGTTCCTCGCCACTCGATCCTCTGAATGCCCGGCATAGCCAAAGTGACTGTCTTAGCATGACAGTCCATAATAGCATGACATGGAGATAGCCAGTCCATGCCCAATATAACATCAAAATCAATCATGCTGAGAAGCAACAGGTCTACTCGGGTCTCTAGACCTCCAATAGTGACCAAACAGGACCAGTATACGTGGTCCACAAAAATAGTATCCCCTACCGGGGTAGATACATGCACTGGCAGCTCAAGACTCCCTCGGGTCGTGCCCAAACGAGGAGCAAAATATGTAGACACATAAGAATAAGTAGAACCGGGATCAAACAATACTGAGGCATCTCTGTGGCAGACTGAAATAATACCTGTAATGACAGCATCAGAAGCAACGGCCTCAGGATCGGCCCTGAAAAGCATAGCATCTAGCTTGTCCGCCTGATCGGCCTCCCCCTCGAGAGCGACCCCTAGCTGTCTGACCCTCACCCCTAGCTGGCGGGGCGGGTGCTGAAGTAGAAGGACCAGATGACGAGGGCTGCCCCCTCTGCTGATAAGATCTGGAAACAAGATGGGGACACTCCCTACGGTGGTGCCCAAACTCTCCGCAGTCATAGCAACTCCCCGGTGCTGGGGACTGAGTCTGATAAGGACCTCTGGCGCTGGAGTGGCCAGCTGATGAACTAGGCCGAAAAGAACCCTGAGCAGATGGGGCCTGTGAAGAACTCTGAGCTGGCATGGCACCGAGGGATGGCTGGCTCTGGTGTGAACCCTGATAACCCTGTCTAGGAGACCATCTGCGACGATCCGAGCGACCCGACTGCGAAGACCTGAAAGAGCGACCTCGGCTCTACTGACTCTGGCCTCTGGTCTGAGTGCCACTGGAACTAGCTGCTCCTCGAGGCCTCTTGGCCTCCCTCTCATCCCGCTCTCTGCGACGATCTGTCTCTATGTCGCGAGCAATATCCACATCATCCTCAAATGTACGACTCAAAACCCTCTCCCGAGTCATCAGGAATACGAATGGGATAAATGAGGCCGTCCACGAAGCGCCCAATCCTCTCTCTGTCGGAATGAACCAACCACGGTGCATATCCGGACAACTCTGTAAACCTGATCTCATACTCTGACACTGACATGTCCCCCTGACGGAGACCCTCAAACTGCCTACGCATCTCCTCTCTCCGAGATCGAGGCACCCATTTCTCCAAGAACATAGTGGAGAACTCCGGCCATGATAGTGGTGCTGCTCGGCCGGCCTGCGGTGCTCATAAGCCTCCCACCAAGCGAAGGCTGGTCCCTGAAACCGAAAGGTAGTGAATGATACCCTACTGGACTCCAATATCCCCGCCGTATGAAGCATCCGACGGCACTTATCCGGAAAACCTTGGGCGTCCTCGCCCGGAGCACCCGTGAACACTGGAGGAGATAACTTGGTGAACCTCTCGAGACGACGCTCGCTCATCGTCCGTCATAGCCGGGACCCCGTCCCCCCGAACCCGATCTCGTCGGGTCGAACCAGAACCACGAGGCCGAACTCGGAGGAGCCTCCGGTGTCCGTATGCCCTACATTGCCGGCTCGGAGTACGTACTCGCGGGGGTCCGATGACCACCCCCGATCCCCGATGCGACTGCCGCAGAAGTAACTCGAAACCGTCCGCGCTAGGCCGCGTGCATCGCTAGTATCCGAGCCGTGGTCTCTTGTAGACCCGAAATGACAACGGGCACAGCTGGTGCCTCGATCCGGTGCCGCCGGCACCTCTCGCAATCGGGGGTCGTGGGTCGCCGGCACCGCTCGCCTGCCCTAACTCCGCCACGACCACGGCCACGTCCCTGGCCTCATAGCAAGTGGTAGTGGTGGTCATCCTCCATGTCCGGATGATCGAGTTCTCGCCATCCGCGAGAGAATAGAATGTCAAAGTTCAGATCAAGTTAAAAGTAATCGCACGACAAGAATTCCAAGAATTTGAAACTTTTCCTAAAAAGGTTTGCATCCTCCCGAGGATAAGTATAGGCGTCCCTGCACCGATCCACGAGACTCTACCAACTGGCTCATGACTCGCGAGACCTGTTAACCTAGGCTCTGATACCAACTTGTCACGACCCAAACCCTGATCATGATGGCGCCCAACACAATGCTAGGCAAGCCCGACCATATTATCCCTTAAAACAGCCAGTTATTAATCAAATTAAACTTAAACAGTAAATGATCATATCAGGTGATAAACGAAGTGTAAAACATACAAAATACGATCCCAACCATATCGTGGTGTCACGAGACTGAGCCTCTACAGAATAGCATCCTAATACAATCAAGTCTAGGCAAATAGGAAATCAACAAGATGATAAAGAAGGAGAAAACAAGCTCGGCGGACGCTGGCAACTACCTCGTAATCTCCGCAAAAGTAGACAAGGATCAGCAGCTACAATGTCTCAACTGCTCTCGGGCACCTGTGGATCTGCACAGAAAGTGCAGGGGAGTGGGGTGAGTATATTTCAACTCAGTGAGTAACAATAATAAATAATAACTGAAGGTGAGAACTCCTGTGCTATCACATAGCAGTTCTAAGGCAACCCTCACAAGTACGTCATCACTATAGTAATACTCAAATCTCCAATCCACGTTTATCTCTACAAGATTCTTACGCTGATCCCACCCTCTCTCGTACCCCTACGGTGTACGGCCATCTCAACATATAAGACACATACCTATGTCTATAATGTATAAGTAATTAAGTAGATAGTAGGATATGATTAAGTATAATGTTGCGGCGTGCAGCCCGCTCCAATACATATACCGCTGCGGCGCGCAACCCGCTCCATTTAACGTCGACGGCGCTCACCGGGGGTGTATACAGACTTCGGAGGGGCTCCCTAGGCCCAAGCACTATTATACTGCGGCGTGCAGCCCGATCCACACATGTATTACTGCGGCGTGCAGTCCGATCCAATATTTATATGTATATATATTTATACTGCTGCGGCGCGCAACCCGATCCCATAATATACACCAGTGCTCACTGAGAATGTGTGCAGACTCAGACTCCGAAGGGGCTCCTACAGCCCAAGCGCAATAATACTGCGGCGTGCGGTCCGTCCCACATGTATATTACATGTATATTACATGTATATTACTGCAGCGTGCAGTCCGATCCAATATATATACTGCTGCGGCGCACAGCCCGATCCAATATATGTATATATATATATAATACCTCATAATGGGTCCTCGACCCTATCCCGGTCAGTATATACTTGGCCTCTCAGGCCCAATATAATATATCACAGTGGGTCCTTGACCCTGTCTCAGTCAATATAGACTTGGCCTTTCAGGCCCAATATAACATCTCATAGTGAGTCCTTGACCCTATCTCATCTCAATCGGTATAGACTCGGTCTTTCAGCCCACTCAGCTAGAACATAGAGCTACGGCTGAGTGTATGTTTCCAACATGATATAAGGGTCACCTAGCTCTACAGGTTCCCTAATGCTCAACAGATCGGCACAAAGCCCCAAACATGGCTATTAGCCCAATTGTACAGTTATAATCTCGTTAGCAGTCATACAACACAGTATTCTATTAGCCGGGAGGGACCAAGTCCAAGTCCCCAATCACAATGTCACCACACTCGTCTCAAGACGTGTGTCTCATCTCAACATAGCACTCTGAAGTGCTAGTACGGGGTTTCAAACCCTCAGTACATTATTTACTATCACCACTCACCTCGAACCGGTAGAAGCTTCAATCCGCCTTGCGGTTGCCTCGCAAATCAACCTCCTCGGGTGCCAAATCTGCTCAAAATCATAGAGAATGCATCAACATATGCTAATTACACGTAATTCATTCGAAATAACCCAAATTGTATCAAAACACACAAGTTGTCAAAACCCGAGTTTTGGTGCGCTTCTCAAAAAATTATAAAAGTTACATATTCGGAACCCTCGTCTCAATACGAGTCTAGGCATATCAATTTTACCAAATTCGGACTCCATTTGCCCATTCAAAACCTTGATTTTCTAAAGTTCAAGCCTAGGGTTAAATCTTCCATGAATCACCCCAAATTCCTCCATTTTCATGATATAATTGCATAATATTATCAATACCAATCATTGTATAAGTCCATAGTTGATTACCTGATGATTTCCCTTGAGATTCTCTCCAAATTCGCCCAAATCGCCTCCTTAAGCCGAGACCCAAATGTGTGAAATATTTTTGAAATTTTCTAACTTCTGATACAATTAATTCACTGCGATTTTCGCTTCTGCGGACCATTTTCTGCCCCTGCGGAACCGCTTCTGCGACCAATTGGTCGCTTCTGCGAACACATGCCTATTTGGCCATTTCCGCTCCTGCAATACACGGACCGCTCCTGCGGGTCTGCTTCTGCGGAAATTCTTCTGCCCCTGCGGTCCTTTCTGCCTCTGCGATCAAGAGTTCGCTCCTGCGGACTCGCCTATGCGATCCACAATCCGCTTCTGCGGTCTTCTCCATCACGCCTCCAGACCGCTTCCGCGATATCCCTCTCGCACCAGCGAAGCCGCCCCTGCGAGCCAAGCTCCGCTTCAGCGGTTTCCTCCGCTTCTGTGCCTTCTCGTCCGCTTCTGCGGACTCGCTCCTGCTCCCCCATTTCCGCAGGAGCGAAAACAACAGAACCAGAACACAAGTCTGCAATTTTCCATATTTTCTCCCGTTTAGCCATCCGAAAACACCCCGAGGCCCCCGGGACCTCATCCAAACACACCAACACATCTTAATACCTTATTCGAACTTGCTCCAATCCTCAAAACACGTCTAATAACATCAAAACCCATAATTCACATCGAATTCAAGCCTAAATTCCTTAAAACATTCCGAATTACACAATCAATCAAAACCCGACTAAACGATGTCCGAATGACCTGAAATTTTGCAGGCACATCCAAAATCACCTAACGGAGCTACTGCAACTGTCAGAATTCCATTCCGACCCCCGGATCAAAATCTCACCTACCGTTCGGATTTCGCCAAAATTCAACCTTAGCCAATTCAAGCCTATTTCTACACCGGACCTCCAAATTCAATTCTGATCGCTCTCCTAGCTCACAAATGACCTCCCGAAGCTGACCGAATCATCAGAATTCGATTCCGAGCTCTCTAACCAAATAGTCAACTCCGTGTTGACTTTCCTTATTCTGGTTTCCTTCAAAAAGGCTATATGCCTCATTTTCAATCCAATTCACCCCAAACTCACCCGATAGACTCTAACACTGATATAAAATCATAATACATGTAATTACAACATAACGGGGTGGTAATTCCCGTGATGACGGGCCGGGTCGTCACAACAGAAAAGAAAAAAAGAGCGACAGAAAAGCTAAGTTTTCTTTTGCCTATTCGTATATGTATATGCATGTTAAGTTCTTCTCTCTTCTTCTTATTTCTGATTTCTTGTTATTCATTTATGTTTGGATTAGGGTAATTAGGAAATATATTCATTTGTTGTTTTAGGCTTTAATTAATTACACTATAAAATTGTTAGACTTTTTTAGTTGGTTCGTTAATTAACTTGCTTAATAGGTTAATCTTGATTAGTTAATTCATTAATTCTGTTAAATAATATCAATTAGCATAAAAATGATTAATACTGTTTTGACAATGTTTTGGGTGATTGGATTTATTTTGTTAATTGCTGCTAAATATATAATAGCAAAATTTAGCCCTAGTTGTTTAAGTTGTTCAATAGGAAAGATTGGTTATAACTGTGTGATTTAGTAATTAGTTCGATTATAAGATTTGCTCCTTAATAATCATGGGTATAAGTAAGTCGATAATTAAAATCACATGCTTCATATCCACCTAAGATGCTTACTTAATAGACTCAATTACGATTAAATATTTTGATTAACAAGATTCAACCATCTATCAATCTGTTCCCCTGAGTCCTGTTAATTGAATGATTAATCATAAAGTGGCTATGAGTGTAAGACTGCCTGATGTTGGCTATTGCTGTAATGTGATTTTGATTTATTGGCTGTCTTGAATTTTGATTAGTTAAAATGGCCAATTGGTTAATTAGACTAATTACCTAGTTATGGCTATTTGATAAATACAATTCTAAATACAGGATTCTAAAAGGGTAATAACTATTAGAGCAGTAGGGGTATAATTGGGAAATAAAAATGGTTAATAGTAATTGGTTAAAAGACTTAAGGGCAGTTTTGGTATACAAAATGGGAGTGCTGTAATAAAAGTAATAAGGCAGGGGTAATTTGGGCATAAAAAGGGTAAAATCAGTAGTTTCCCTACACAAGTAGGGGTACAATAGGAATTTCATGAAAATGGAATATGGTAGAATTAGCTAGACTATTCTAGAAGGGGCTGTAGTGTAAACTTTAAATAAATACTTGCACTAAGTTGTGAAACAAGCTAAAAATATGAGGGTTTTTAATGAAATAATTTCCTCCTATTTGGGTCTATAAATAGGCAATTTCAGCTTTAATAAAGGAGGTTCTTCTGATTTTTTAGAGTTTCTTTTGATTTTAGATCCCTTTTAACCTTTTTAGCCATATGAACCCTAGAAAAATCCCAAAAAATATTTGTTAAATTTCAGATTTGAAATTAACAGTTTCTGATTCAATTTTCTTCTTTATTCTTTCAAATACATATCAAAAAATCCAAAAACAATAATAGAATCCATCACAAATTAGTAGAAAGCTGTAATTACAGTATTTTGAATACGAAATCTGATTTTGAATCAACTTGAACTTCTGGAAATTGCTTCCTGGATTAGCTGCTTGGTCCTATTCACTGTAGATCTCATCGAATTGCTGCTGACTGTTATTGCTGAAACACTGTTTGCTGAATCATGTATAGTTGTTGCTATTGATTAGATCTAATAGATCTATTCTTTTGGTCCAGGTACATTTTTACCTCCTTAACAGCATGAAGTCTCAAATACTGTATTTACATTGTTGAAAATCAAGTCTACTAAAGTCCTTGTTACAACGGACTATTTCTGATATTTGCAATTGATACTTACAACATTTTTATGATAGATTCATTTGATTAAGTTAGTGTTAGTGTTAGATAAGTTTATTTAAGAATACAGTTTGTAATAACAGGATAATGATTCATGATTAAGTGGTAATGTAGTCATCTAAGCATATTTCCAGATCGATGTTTAAAAAACAGTCATATTTTTTTTATCTTCAGTTATACAATTGACACATAATACCTGTAAATCAATTCTATTTAATTTTCAATAGGCGTTAAGGTCCAGATGTTGGAGACCGTTTTGAAAACTTGTTATTTTATAGTCATGCAATTGTGTTTGCTTAATTGTTGATTGGTTTTCAATTTCAAAAAAAATTTGATTGATTCATTATTTTACTACTGCTGGATAGGTGAATTAGATCTTTTTAGATTTTAGTTTGTGTTTCATCCCCTAAATTGGATTACTAATGCAGTTGAAAATGACTCAATCAGTAAGATGAATTTCAAATTAACTAATAAAGATGTCTGGACTGCCAAAGCCACAAATCTGGGCATATTTGGCCTAGTTACACGAAGGTCCGCCCATAACGAAATAGGACCCAATGCTGGTCATTCTGATCTCACTAGGATAAAGGCTGGTATATGCATGGGCCTCAATCCCAATTTATTTGTTCTTTTTTGTATTGGGCTCATCTTGAGGCCCAAAGCTCTGAACATTTTTTTAAAAAAATACAACTCGAGCTGCCTTTAAGATAAATTAAGAAGAACCTTGATAGAAAATTATAGATTGCTCTAGGATTGACCTTTAATAAATAATAATGAGACGAGCCTCGTTAGACAACAAAACACACGGGGCCCTCAAATAATTGATATAAAACATGTAGATTCGGAAGGACCGTTTAGCAAATTTCACGGTCTTTCCCAAAGTTAACAACACGATAGACTCTTTAGGCACGACTTTCAATAAAATTACTTTCCTAAATACGGGTGCGCATTTATGTGACCCAAATCTTACTCTAGGCGAAACAGAAACGCATTAAGGTCATAGGCGTACTGGTTGTGGTGTGACTCGAAATGTTTTTTCATGACGTCGCAATTCTCCTAAAATTTCTAAGCGGAACATTAATAACACATAATTAAAATATATAAAGAAATCAGATAAAAACAAAAATTGCAGTTGAGCGACCGTGCTAAAACCACGGAATCCGGGAGTGCCTAACACCTTCTCCCGGGTTAACGAAATTCCTTATCCAGGTTTCTAGTTTCGCAGACTGTAATATAGAGTCATAAATTTCCTTGGTTCGGGATTAAAACCAGTAACTTGGGACACCATTAATTTCTCAAGTGGCGACTCTGAAAAAATTTGAATAAATTGATCCCGTTCCGATTGTCCTTTAAGTGGAAAAACTCCTTCCTTGATTATCATTATATCTCTTCCCGAGGTGTAGTAGTAAATAGCGGCACATTTACGCGAGTGTGAAAAAAGGAGGTGTGACAGCTCTGGCGACTCTGCTGGGGATAAGTAACCCAGAACTTCGGTTCAGGGTTTAAGAATTCAAGCTCAGTTAAATTGAAGTTTTTGCTTATATCTGATTTGATTATATGTTTTGATTAATGTGCTACATGTTTATCGCTTTGATATTGCGTGAACTGTATATATAAAACTATGCCGAAAACCCTACTCTTCTTTACCTCCGGGGATGTGCTTACTGGTTGAGACTCCCCTTTCTGTTAGTGTCATTCCAAAAATAAGAAAAAAGAGGCCGGACAAGTTACAAATCCGATTGACCCCGCGGGTCACCGGTACGTAGCCCCTTCCTCGATCCGAGTTGTCCATTCGGGTACACGGTCTAGCACCATATGAAAACTTCAGCATATTGAACCTAGGTCTAGAACGATTATTTGCATCATATCTGACTTAGGGGACTCAACACAGGGGTTGGGTCCGTCTAGGACAGGTGACCCGGAAATAAAAGATCGAGCATATTATATGTTGCATTTATTTGTCTTGAATTATTGTGTTGACCGGCTAAATTCCTGAAAAATAAAAAGAGACAATTTTAGAATAGAAAATATTAAAATATTGACAAATGCTGTCAAAATTTGAAAAGAAAGTTTGAAAAATAGGTGGAACAATGTTGTTGAAATAATTGGTCATAAAATAATCTGACCGAACTACGCAGGTTTGATTCTCGCCATTAGGTGGGATACGTAGGCAACCCTCATCGGGTCCAACGACCCCTTTTAAAAATAAAAAATAAAATATATGTGTTTAATTTTGTCAATAAAATCAAAGTGACGTTATTTTTGAAAATAGCCGAATGTTCCGAAAGGACGCCGGAAGGCTGTTTGTGCAAAAATGGCCACTTTGAAATCCTTCCTTTTTCTTTTTAATAATAGCCTTGAAATATTCCATGTGGAAATGTTGAAAGGCCGTAACCTCAAAATAAAGTTTGGGTTACCACCCTTTTCAAAAAAATAAAAAAAAAATGTGTGTTTAGTTTTCAATAAAATCAAAGTGATGCCGTTTTTTGAAAATAGCCGAATGTTCCGAAAGTCCACCGGAAGGCTGTTTTTGCAAAAATAGCCACTTTGAGTCATTTTAAATAATTTACGGGCATAACCTTGAAATATTCCTTGTGAAAAATGTTGAAAGGCCATAGCCGCAAAATCAAGTCCGGGTTAACACCCTTTTTACAAAAATAACCAAAAAAAAATGTCAAATTTTTGATTTTGTTATAAATAAGTCAAGTGATGATATTCTTGTTTAAAATAAGTCGAATGTCCCTCAAAAAGGCGCCGGAAGGCCGTTTTGCAAGAACAACCACTTTGAGTCATTGTAAATAATTTTTGGGCACAACTTTGAAATATTCCCTCGCGGAAATGTCGAAAGGTTATATCCGTAAAATCAAGTTTGAGTCATCACTCAACTTTACAAAAATAACCTCTTTATCAAATAAGCCATTACATGGTCGGTTTTGTCATCTTATCTTGCACGAGCATCGTCGTCCCCATCACTTCCTCATCCTCAACCTCTAGAGGAGTGGAAGATTTTCTATTGAATGGAAGACGATTTTACATCAACAAGTAAATTTGGCATTTAAACTTCCTCAGTCTTGTGTTGGCCTGTGGCAGTGCTGAACGATGCCCCATAGGCCCAGGATAAAATTTTTGAATTTGTATATTCTTAAATAAAATTTTGCAAAAAGAGCCACTTTATCTAAATAAGCCATTATATGGCCAATTTTGTAAAAATAGTCAATTGGCATTAAATACTTTTCAATCTTGTGTTGGCTTATGGCGATGCCGAACGATACCCCATGAGCCACATGATATAAAATTTTCAAGTTTATCTTTCTTAAATAAACTTTGCAAAAATAGCCAAATAAGCCATTACATAGCTAATTTTGTAGAAATAGTCATAATTGACATTAAAAATATTCTTATTTTTGTAGAAATCTCCAACACAAGATATGTAGTTAGAGTCGGCTTCTATAATTTTCCTTCAAAGAAAACATTTTGAAAAAAAAAATCAAATAAACATCTCTTTATTTCTTGCATTAATTTTCAAGAACTACGCTCGGTTTGATTCATGCGGGGTCATGATACGTAGGCAATCCACATAGGATTCGACCATATCCATAACCAAAAAGAAAAAAAAAGTGAAAAACTACAAAAAGAAAAAAAAAGAAGAAATGTAAAAAACCATATAAAAAGGCAAAAAATAAAAGAAAATAGCAGAAAAAACAAAGGAAATGAATAAGCAGAATTGTCACGACCCTAGTTCACCAATCATGAATATGTCGTGATGGCACCCACTCCCCATGACTAGGTAAGCCTAACACATTGCGGAATATACCAGTTTATGAACATTTAATAAGAATTAGTGGAAAATAAGATAAAAGGGATGTAATCCGTGCCGCTTGGAACATACACCCGTCAAATACACTGTATAAAACACCACCAAGATCCGGAATCCCACGGGTAAAACAGACTAAAAGCGAACATACAACTGTAGCTCTATGTGTATTGTGTAAAGAGTATCTAACAACGGAATGAAGGAAAAACATCTACTAGCACTAATAGAATAGAAGGAAGGCCTCCGGATCCGCGGACGTAGTAGATCATACCTCGAGGTCTCCCAAAATGCTGCTGAATCACCTGATATGAGCCTGTCCTGATGTACCTGGATCTGCACAACAAAAGTGTGCATAAGAGTAGCATGAGTACACCACGGCGGTACTCGGTAAGTGCCAAGCCTAACCTCGATGGAGTAGTGACGAGGAAGGTCAGGGCCCTACCGAGAGAACAATAACATAATGATCAAAACAATAATAAGCAGGAATAAGTAAGAATGAATCTGAAATAACAACATTAAAGTAATTACTACAACCGACTACGACTAGCTAACTACAAGTAACCAACACAGCATAAACTCAAACCCGGGAATCGAACCCGCAGTCCCTACCAATAACTCGGGATCTCCGAGAATCGAACCCGCAGTCCCTACCAATAACTCAGGATCTCCGGGAATCGAACCCGCAGTCCCTACCAATAACTCGGGATCTCCGGGAATCGAACCCGCAGTCCCTACCAATAACTCAGGATCTCCGGGAATCGAACCCGCAGTCCCTACCAATAACGCAGGATCTCCGGGAATCGAGCCCGCGGTCCCTACCAATAAATCAATTAAAGAAAACACACAGGGAGAGTATAATATGCTAAATTACAACTTCACCGAAACTAGTGCCGACAATTTATCAGGAAGTTTAAGTAAGTCAACTAAATAATCAAACATGTCGAATCCTAGTCAATCATGCTTTTCTAACTAATACCAGGCAAAAGTAACACTTTTATCACTTAAGAGCAGGAATATCACAAATCGGACAATACAAGTAAAGTGTGCGTTACAACAACCAGCGCATGTACACGCCCGTCACCTCGCGTACAAAGCATTTAAACTATCACATAATATCCTAGGGGTGAAAATTCCCCCACACGAGGTTAGACAAGCCACTTACCTCAACTCCAATACAAAACCGCTAATAAACAACTCTCTTGCCACGAATGTCGGCGTCCACAGGTGTAGTATTTGATAAAAATCAATAGAATCACATCAAAATAGGCCAATTGGGCATTACCCAATCAAAACAACCCAAAATACACCAAAATCCACAAGTTGCCAAAACCCTACTTTCGGTACGCTTATCGAAAAATCACAAAAGTTATATATTCGGGTTCGTTATCTCAATACGAGTCCGTGCATATAAATTTTATCGAAATCGGACTTCGTTTGCCCATTCAAATCAAAGGTTTTCTAAAATTTAGGCCTAGGGCTCAAACCCACCTTTAATCTTCCATTTTTAGTGAATTAATCACGGATTTCATGATAAACTAACGAATTAAGGTCAAGAAACTTACCCCCGATGATTTCACGATGATATCCCAGCGTTTCCCCTTCAATTTCCTCTCTTGGAGCTCAACAATGGCGGTTTTTGTGGGTTAGGCCGCGACTGAAATGTTCTGGACTTAAAGTCACCGTCAGGCCAATTAACTCTACGCGATCGCAGCACTTGGCATGCGATCGCGATGCACAACTCCTGGGCGGCCAGTTTTTCCTCTACGCGATCGCGTGAGCTCAGCCGCGATCGCAGTGCTCAACCTGGCCATTCAACGCGATCGCATCACCTCGACCGCGATCGCACTGCTTTCCAGTCAACCTTACGCGATCACATCACTCTTCCCGCGATCGCGAAGAACAAATTTCCGGCCTCACTCTGATACACTACACGATCGCAGACTCAACCTTGCGATCGCAGAGCTTCCCAGCTTTACCCTACGCGATCGCATACATAGCTTCGCGATCGCGAAGCACAAAAATTCTCTCCATTTATTGCAGCAGAAACAGCAGTGCCTTTGGCACAAATTGGTCCGTTTGGACCCCCGAATTCATCCCGAGGCTCCCGGGACCCCAACGAAAACCACCAACATACTCCAAAACACGATACGAACTTATTCCAATCATAAAAACACGTCTAACAACATCAAAACCCATAATTCACATTGAATTCAAGCCTAAATTTCTTAAAACTTTCCGAATTGCACACTCGATCTAAAACCCGACCAAACGACGTCCGAATGACCTGAAAATTTGCGAACATATCCAAAATCACATAACGAAGCTACAGAAATTGTCGGAATTCCATTCCGACCTCCGGATCAAAATCTCACCTATCGTTCGGATTCGTCAAAATTTCAAACTTCGGCATTTCAAGCCTAATTGAGCTACGGACCTCCAAAATACATTCCGAACGCGCTCCCAACCCCGAAATCACCTAACGGAGCTAATGGAACCATCGAATTTCCGTTCCGAGGTCGTCTTAACACTGTTCCGACTACGGACCATTTTCTAACTTTAAAGCTCTCATTTAGGGACTAAGTGTCCTAAAATGCTCCAAATTTCAGAACCGGCTCTCCCGGCAAACCACAATAGCAGAAATGAACTTAGGGAAATAGTTAAATTGGGGAACGGGGTGTAAATTCAAAAAATGACTGGCCGGGTCGTTACATCCTCCCATACTTAAACATTCATTTGTCCTTGAATGAGCATAAAGAACATACCTAGAGTAGTGAAAAGATGAGGGTATCGGTTGCGCATATCCCATTCAGTCTCCCAAGTCGCCTCCTCGACCGGTTGGCCCCGCCATTGAACCTTTACTGAAGCTATGTTCTTTGACCTTAGCTTCCTGACCTGTATGTCTAGAATGGCTATTGGATCCTCAACATAAGATAGATCTTTGTTTAGCTGAACAGAAGTGAAATCCAACACATGCGACGGGTCATCGTGGTATCTCCGGAGCATAGAGACATGAAATATGGGGTGACCTCCGGCTAGACTAGAAGGTAAGTCCAATTCATAAGCAACCTCCCCAACACGCCTCAAAATCTCAAAAGGGCCAATAAACCTAGGACTCAGCTTTCCTTTCTTCCCAAATCTCATAACGCCCTTCATGGGCGAGACTCGAAGCATAACCCGCTCACCAACCATAAAAGTCACATCGCGAACCTTCTTGTCCGCATAACTCTTCTGTCTAGACTGGGCTGCACGAAGTCTATCCTGGATCACCTTGACCTTGTCCATTGCATCCTGAACCATATCAGTACCTAGCAGCCTAGCCTCGCCCGGCTCGAACCAACCCACGAAAGATCTGCACCTCCTACCATATAGGGCCTCATACGGTGCCATCTGAATACTGGACTGATAGCTGTTATTATAAGCAAACTCCGCCGGTGGCAAGAAGTGATCCCATGAACCTCCAAACTCAATCACGCACGCACGGAGCATATCCTCCAAAATCCGAATAGTGCGCTCGGACTGACCATCAGTCTGGGGATGAAACGCTGTGCTCAGCTCCACCCGAGTACCTAACTCCTGCTGTACGGCTCTCCAGAACCGTGAAGTGAACTGAGTGCCTCTATCTGAAATGATGGAAACTGGAATACCATGCAGCCAAACTATCTCCCTGATATAGATCTCCGCAAGTCGCTCCGATGAATAAGTAGTGCTCACCGGTATAAAATGGGCGGACTTGGTCAGCCGATCCATAATAACCCAAATGGAATCAAACTTCCTAACAGTCCGTGGAAGCCCAGATACAAAGTCCATGGTGATGCGCTCCCATTTCCACTCTGGAATCTCAATCTGCCGCATCAATCCACCCGGACGCTGATGTTCATACTTCACCTGCTGGCAGTTGAGGCATCTGGAAACATAGTCAACTATATCCCTCTTCATCTGCCTCCACTAGTAATGCTGTCTCAAGTCCTGATACATCTTCGCGACACCCGGATGGATGGAATACCGCGAGCTATGGGCCTCTGCTAGAATCAACTCTCGAAGATCATCTACATTGGGCACACAGATACGCCCCTGCATCCTCATAACTCCATCATCCCCGATGGTAACATCTCGTGCATCACCACGCCGAACTCTATCCTGAAGGACAAGCAAATGTGGGTTGTCGAACTGACGCTCCCTGATGCGGTCAAATAGAGAAGACCGAGAAACCACACAAGCTAGAACCCGGCTGGGCTCCGAAAGATCCAATCTAACAAACCGTTTGGCTAAAGCCTGAACATCCATCGCCATAGGCCTCTCCGAAGCTGGTAGATACGCTAAACTCCCCAAACTCTCTGCCCGACGACTGAAGGCATCAGCAACCACATTAGCCTTGCCCGGATGATAGAGAATAGTAATATCATAGTCCTTCGGTAGCTCCAACCATCTCCTCTGACGCATATTCAGGTCCTTCTGCTTAAGCAAGTGCTGCAAGCTCCGGTGATCAGGTGTAGATCTCACAAGGAACCCCATATAAGTAATGACGCCAAATCTTCAAGGCGTGAACAATGGCAGCTAGCTCCAAATCATGAACAGGGTAATTCTTCTCATGCACCTTCAGCTGTCTCGACGCGTAGGCAATCACCCTACCGTCCTGCATCAATACCGCACCGAGTCCAACTCGTGAGGCATCACAATATACAGTATAGGACCCCGAACCCGTAGGCAACATCAATATAGGGGCCGAAGTCAAAGCTGTCTTGAGCTTCTGAAAGCTCGCCTCACACTCGTCTGTCCACTGAAAAGGGGCACCCTTTTGGGTCAATCTAGTCATAGGCGATGCAATCAAAGAGAACCCCTCTACGAAACGATGGTAATAGCCCGCCAAACCAAGGAAACCTGCGTATCTCAGTAGCGGAGGAGGGTCTGGGCCAACTCTGCACGGCCTCCACCTTTCTCGAATCTACTCGAATACCATCACTCGACACCACGTGGCCTAAAAATACCACTAAACTCAACCAGAATTCACATTTAGAGAACTTGGCATATAGCTGCTTTCCCTCAGAATCTGAAGCACTATCCTCAAATGCTGCTCGTGCTCTTCCCGACTCTGGGAATATACTATAATATCATCAATGAAAACAATCACGAACGAGTCCAGATATGGCCTGAACACACTGTGCATCAAATGCATAAAGGCTGCTGGGGCATTAGTCATCCCAAAAGACATCACGAGGAACTCATAGTGGCCATACCGAGTCCTGAAGGCAGTCTTCGGGATATCCGGCTCCCGAATCTTCAGCTGATGATACCCAGAGCGCAAATCAATCTTAGAAAACACCTGTGCGCCCTGTAGCTGGTCGAATAAATCATCGATGCGAGGAAAAGGATACCGGTTCTTCACTATAACCTTGTTCAGCTGACGATAGTCAATACACATACGCATAGAACCGTCCTTTTTCTTCACAAACAACACAGGAGCACCCCAAGGCGAAACACTGGGTCGAATGAAACCCTTACCCAATAACTCCTGTAACTGATCCTTCAACTCCTTCAACTCAGGAGGAGCCATACGGTACGGTGGAATAGAAATGGGCTGAGTGCCCGGTAACAAATCAATAGCAAAATCAATATCTCTGTCGGGCGGCATGCCCGGGAGATCAGCTGGAAATACATCAGCAAAGTCACGTACCACAAGAACGGAATCAATAGAGGGAGTGTCAATACTGACGTCCCGCACATAAGCTAAATAAGCAGCACACCCTTTCTCAACCATACGCTGAGCTCTGAGGAAGGAAATGACACGGCTAGGGGTGTGATCTAGAGTACCACTCCACTCAATACATGGAATGCCTGGCATAGCCAGCATCACGGGTCTTAGCATGACAATCAAGAATAGCATAATGGGGCGACAACCAGTCCATGCCCAGAATAATATCAAAATCGACCATCCCGAGCAACAATAGATCCGCTCCGGTCTCAAAATCACAAATGGTAACCAAACACGACCGATATACACGGTCCACAGCCAAAGAATCACCCACCGGAGTGGAAACATAAATGGGGGCACTCAAAGAATCCCGAGGCACACCCGGATGAGAAGCAAAGTAAGAAGAACACATATGAAAAAGTGGAACCAGGGTCGAATAGAACCGATGCCTCCCCGTGACTAACCAGAATAATACCTGTGATAACAGAATCAGATGCAACAGCCGCAGCGCGATCAGGAATAGCATAGAATCTGGCCTGTCCCCCCTCTCGAGGGCGGCCTCTGGCACCCTGATCCCCACCCCTGGCTGGCTGGGTAGGTGGAGTGGTAGCTGGAGCTGGAAGGATGGCCTGCTGGCCCTGAGAACCACGCTGATACTGCGAAGACTGATGAGGTGCTCCCCTCCTACGCCTGGGGCACTCCCTAACCAGATGGCGAGTATCCCCGCACCCAAAGCAAGCTCTGGAAGGACACGGTGACTGTGACTGCCCGGCCTCACCCCCGCTAGTCTGACCCCTGGAAGGACCCCGCGCGGGAGGTGCATTGGAAACTAGGGAAGCATAATAAGGCTCCTGAGGTACTGGAAGAGTTGAAGTGCTACCGGCTGCTGGTAAAGCTGAGTGAACTGGTCGGCCGGAATAACCCCTGCCAAAACGACCGGCTACTGAAGTGAGGGCACCAGAGAAATGGCCCGACTCACGAGACCTCTTGGCCTCTCTCTCTCCCTTCTCTCTAGGGAGCATACTCTCAATCCTCCCGGCAATGCTCATGGCCTGCTGATAAGATATATATGTCTCTATCTCTCTGGCCATGCTGTATCAGATCGGCGGAATCAGGCCCTCAATAAATCTCCGCACCCTCTCCCGGACCGTGGCCACCAAAGCTGGTGCATGCCTGGTGAGACGGGTGAAACTGATAGCATACTCCGATACTGACATGGAGCCTTGTCGCAACCGCTCAAACTCCAAGTGCCAAGAATCCCTAAGGCTCTGGGGAACAAATTCCCTCAAAAACAGATCTGAAAATTGCGTCCAGGTCAATGAAGCAGACTCTTCTGGACTATCCAACTCATACGTGCGCCACCAATCATAAGCGGCCCCACGAAACTGAAAAGCAGTGAAGGAAACCCCGCTGGTCTCCACAATCCCCATAGTACGAAGAATACGATGACACTCCTCTAGAAAACTCAATGCATCATCTGAAGCCAAACCACTAAACACTGGAGGGTCATATTTCTTGAACCTCTCCAATCTACGCTGCTCGTCCTCAGAGGCAGCTGGTCTACCTCCTGGTTGTGCTGGGGCGGCAGGAGGCATAACCAAAACATCTGGAACCTGTCCCACTGGCACACGCCGCTCCGGTGTAACGGCTGCGGGAGTCTGGGCCCCTCCCCCGGCCTGAGATGTTGCTGCGACGAGAGGAAGCAGTCCTGCCTGAGCTAAAGTGGTATACATACTCATGAACTGGGCCAGGGTCTCCTGTAGTGCTGGAGTAGTAGCAGCTGTAGTCGGTGTACCAGGTGCCTGCGCTCCAACCTGGTCTACCTGTGGCACCTCAGTGGCAGCGCACGCGGGTGCTGTGGCTGCACCTCGGGCGCGTCCTCGTCCTCTACCTCGGCCCCGGCCTCTGACGGCGGCAATAGGGGCGCGGGTACCTGATCATCGCGAGTAGCACGTGTCCTCACCATCTGTGAGAGAATAGAAAGCAATAATTTAGATTTGGTGCCAAAAATGTCGCACGACAAGGAATTCAAAAGAAATGAAGAGTTTCCTAAACAGTTACATAGCCCCTCGTAGATAAATACAGACGTCTCCGTATCGATCAGCGATACTCTAAGTAACCGGTCTTTTTACCAACTTGTCACGACCCTAGTTCACTAATCATGAACATGTCGTGACGGCACCCAGTCCCCATGACTAGGTAACCTAACACGTTGCGGAATATACCAGTTTATGAACATTTAATAAGAATTAGCAGAAAATAAGATAAAAGGGATGTAATCCGTGCCGCTTGGCACATACACCCGTCAAATACTCTGTATAAAACACCACCAAGATCCGGAATCCCACGGGTAACACAGACTAAAAGACAACATACAAATGTAGCTCTATGTGTAAAGAGTATCTAACAACGGAATGAAGGAAAAATATCTACTAGCACTAATAGAATAGAAGGAAGGCCTCCGGATCCGCGGACGTAGCAGATCATACCTCGAGGTCTCCCAAAATGCTGTTGAATCACCTGATATGAGCCTGTCCTGATGTACCTGGATCTGCACAACAAAAGTGTGCAGAAGAGTAGCATGAGTACACCACGGCGGTACTCGGTAAGTGCCAAGCCTAACCTCGATGGAGTAGTGACGAGGAAGGTCAGGGCCCTACTGAGAGAACAATATATAATGATAATAACAACAATAAGCAGTTTAAATGATAATAATTCCGAAATAACGACAATAAAGTGATCACTGCAACCGTCTACGATTAAATAACAAGTAACAAACTCAATCAATAACTCAGGATCTCTGGGAATCAAACCCGCAGTCCCTACCAATAACTCATGATCTCCGGAAATCGAACCCGCAATCCCTACCAATAACTCAAGATCTCTGAGAATCGAACCCGCAGTCCCTACTAATAACTCAGGATCTCCGGGAATCGAACCCGCAGTCCCTACCAATAACTCGGGATCTTCGGGAATCAAACCCGCAGTCCCTACCAATAACTCAGGATCTCCGGGAATCGAACCCGCAGTCTCTACCAATAAATCAATTAAAGAAAACACAAGGAGAGTATAATATGCTTAATTACAACTTCACCGAAACTAGTGCCGACAATTTATCAGGAAGTTCAACTAAGTCAACTAAATAATCAAACATGTTGAATCCAAGTCAATCATGCTTTTCTAACTAATACTAGGCAAAAGTAACGCTTCATCTACTAAGAGCAGGAATATCACAAATCGGACAATTCAAGTAAAGTGTGTGTTACAACAACCAGCGCATGTACACGCCCGTCACCTCGCGTACAAGGCATTTAAACTATCACATAATATCCTAGGGGTGAAAGTCCCCCACACGAGGTTAGACAAGCCACTTACCTCAATTCCGGTACGAAACCGCTAAGAAATAACCCTCTTGCCGTGAATGTCGGCCTCCACAAGTGTAGTATTTGATAAAAATCAATAGAATCACATCAAAATAGGCCAATTGGGCATTACCCAATCAAAATAACTCAAAATTCACCAAAACCCACAAGTTGCCAAAACCCGATTTCGGTACGCTTATCAAAAAATCACAAAAGTTATATATTCGGGTTCCTTATCTCAATACGAGTCCGTGCATATAAATTTTATCGAAATCGGACTTCGTTTGCCCATTCAAATCAAAGGTTTTCTAAAATTTAGGCCTAGGGCTCAAACCTACCTTTAATCTTCCATTTTCAGTGAAATAATCACGGATTTCATGATAAACTAATGAATTAAGGTCAAGAAACTTACCCCCGATGATTTCCCGATGATATCCCAGCGTTTCCCCTTCAATTTCCTCTCTTGGAGCTCAACAATGGCGGTTTTTGTGTGTTAGGCCGCGACTAAAATGTTCTGGACTTAAAGTCACTGCCAGGCCAATTAACTCTATGTGATCGCATCACTTGGCCCGCGATCGCGATGCACAACTCCTGGGTGGCTAGTTTTTCCTCTACGCGATCGCGTGGGCTCAGCCGCGATCGCAGTTCTCAACCTGGCCATTCAACGCGATCGCATCACCTCGACCGCGATCGTACTGCTTTCGATTAACACCCTACGCAATCGCATCCCTCGCGTCGCGACCGCGAAGAACAACTCCCTGTTCTCACTCCGCTACCCTACGCGATCGCAGACTCAACCTCGCGATCGGAGAGCTTCCCAAATTCACCCTACGCAATCGCATACATAGCTTCGCGATCGCAAAGCACAAAAATTCTCTGCATTTATTGCAGCAGAAACAGCAGTGCCTTTTGGCACAATTTTGTTCGTTTGGACCCCCGAATTCATCCCGAGGCTCCCGGGACCCCAACGAAACATTCTCCAAAACACGATACGAACTTTGTCCAATCATAAAAACACGTCTAACAACATCAAAACCCATAATTCACATCGAATTCAAGCCTAAATTTCTTAAAACTTTCCGAATTGCACACTCGATCTAAAACCCGACCAAACGACGTCCGAATGACCTGAAAATTTGCGGACATATCCAAAATCACATAACGAAGCTACAGAAATTGTCGGAATTCCATTCCGACCCCCGGATCAAAATCTCACCTATCGTTCGGATTCGTCAAAATTTCAAACTTCGGCATTTCAAGCCTAATTGAGCTACGAACCTCCAAAATACATTCCGAACGCGCTCCCATCCCCGAAATCACCTAACGGAGTTAATGGAACCATCGGATTTCCGTTCCGAGGTCGTCTTAACACTATTCTGGCTATGGACCATTTTCTAACTTTAAAGCTCTCATTTAGGGACTAAGTGTCCCAAAATGTTCCAAATTTCAGAACCGACTCTTTCGGCAAACCTCAATAGCAGAAATGAACTTAGGGAAACAGTTAAATTGGGGATTGGGGCGTAATTTTCCAAAACGACCGGCCGGGTCGTTACAAGAATACCTTAACGCTAACATGGTGGTTTCGTTTTGTTTATTCAGAAAGTTAAGGTGGTTGGTTGTGGTAAATTGGAAAGCAAGATTCAAGGAAAATGATAACCGATGTCGGAGCTGTTGCAAGTGCTCAAGAGACTCAGGGTTAGAAAGTTCAACAAGGGTCTACTGTGGTTGAGGAAAATAGAACACTGAAACAACAAATGACCAAAATGCATCAAGCATGGGCCAATGACCAGGGACAACTTTCTCATGAGTCATAATTTGCTATACAGCAAGAATAGTACATCTTTCCCGAGTACCACTCGTACTCGTTTGACCTTCCTGCAAACATCGAGAAGCCTACCCGAAAGAAGGTACAGGGAGACATAGCCCAAAGAATGGAAAAATTAGAACAACATCTGAAAAGCACGCAAGAAATGGCAGGTCAAAAGAGTGTTGCCTTCAGAGATCTATGTATGTTCCCCGATGTCCACTTGCCACCTTGTTTCAAGGTTCCCAAATTTGAAAAGTATGATGGACGTGGAAATCCCATAGCCCACCTGAAAAGGTATTGCAACCAATTGAGAGGTATGAGAAGAAATGAAGAATTGCTTATGGCTTATTTTGGGGAAAGCCTCTCGGGAGTAGCATCTGAATGGTATTGGGAACAAGATGCATCTGATTGGTACAATTGGGATGACATGGCGCGGGCATTTGTCAAACAGTTTCAACACAATAACAACGTCACCCCAAACCGCATTTCCCTGTCTAAACTGAAAAAGAAACCAACTGAAAGTTTCAGGGAATATGCCATCAAATAGAGAGAGCAGGCAGCGAGAGCTAAGCCACCCATGAATGATCGTGAGTTGGCCACTGTTTTCCTTCAAGCTCAAGAGCCGAATTACTTTCAAAATATGATATCAACAGTTGGTCAATCCTTTGAGTAATAATCAAAATGGGAGAATGGTGGAAAATGGTCTTAAGATAGGGAGAATTATAAGTCAAGTAGCTCTCAAAGATGCGGCTCAGGATGTCCAAAGTGAATTTAGTGATGTGAATGGGAGGGATGAAGAAATCATGATGGTATCAGGGTCGAGAAGAGGTCATATGAGAATATCTCGAAGGTATATGCAGCCTTATCAGGTTTTCCATGACCCTCTTAGGCATTACTACCCGCCTCGGAACCCTCCATACTCTGTTGATCCAGTCCAATATGTTGCTCAACCCTCAAAACACCCAAGAAAGCGAGCCCGAACATCATAAAAGCTTTACCAGCCTCCACAAAATTTTCAAATACCTTATAACCCACATCTAAGCCAGGGGTATGGAAAGGAATAGAAGTTGAAAGATAATTTTACACCAATAAGAGAGTCCTATGCAAGCTTGTTTTAGAAGTTAAAACGACATGGCATGATTGCATCCATCCCTCCAAATCGGGTGGACCGGCGTGCGAGAAGTTTTGACTCATCCAAAAGGTGTGAATACCACTCCAATGCTCTGGGGAAAGGTGTTGAAAGTTGTCGGGATTCGAAAAGAGAGATAGAAAGAATGGTTCAAGAAGGAATGATTGCAGTCAAAGACAGTGGTATCCAAAACATTGCACATAATCCTTTACCAGCACATGACAGAGCACATTTTGTGGGAATGATGCCCGGTGATGTGGGTGATGAGAATCTTCTTGGGAAACTGTCAATTGAAGTTGAAGATATTGAAACAGATAGTGGTCTTGGCAACATTAATGCAGAATTCAGTGGCTAAGATGCCATGCTTGTTAATTGGGAAGGTGCTCCACCTCTTGGAGTTTTGGTGGTTCATTTTGGTGTCATTTCTGTTACTCGGGTTATTTCAGGGTTGTAATCCGGACGTTGTCTTGAGAGTCAAAACCCTTATATATTTCCACTTTACTTTGTTTTTGTTTTAGTGATATCTTGGTTTATAATTCTAGTCTAGTCTGTTCATTTTGTTGTTCATCTTGTTGTTTCAACCCATCAGTTTAATACAACTCTCTGTTTTCCATCATTTCTAGTCATCCCATTTCTAATCACTTTACAATTCTTCTCATAACTGATTTTAGCAACATGACATGCACATAATTCTCGGCCTTATTTTAAAAGTCAATGAAACAATGTTGAAGATGTAATGATACTCGGAAGAAATATTGGAATACTGTGAAGCCGAAATCAAGTGAATACTGGGGAAAGCATAACATAAAGAAATTCCTTGGTAATGCATCACGCTTCATCAATTTAATGCCAAAGGCAAAAGTACCCCAAAGCTAAAGGAACCATTCGTGGTATCGGGATTGTTGCCCAATGGCACTTAGAATCATCAAATACAGAAGGTAAATATGTGAATCAATCAAAGGTGTTGTGTTTAACTGTTTAGTTTGTACTTGATATGTTTTGAAGATTGGAATGATGAAGGCTTTTTATTCGGCTATCCAAACACTTTATCCATTGTTATCCCTTTGAGCCTTATTATATTTTCTTTCATATCCCTCTTTCGGAATCAACAACAAAAATCGAGGATTGAGCGGAGAAATCAAGTGGAGAAATAGAAAAGAAAAAAAAAAGAAAAGAAAAAGAGAAAAGAAAAAAAAGAAAAAGAAAAGAAAAAAGAGAGAAAAGAAAAAGAAAAGAATGCAAAGAAAAGAATGCAAAGAAAAGAAGAAAATCAGGAGAGGTCAAATCGCAACAAGGAAGTGATCTTATGATCCGAACTACGTTTGACTTGATCCCGAAAGGGTACGTAGGTAGCCTCACTGAGGTTCAGTCATAATAAAGAAAAAATCCAAAAAATCCCCCAAGAAGGAAACTGGGGCAGAAGTTGGTTGTTGAATAAATACGATTCCGAAAGTTGTAATCTTTAACCCACGTTTAAATATTTTGAACCTTTATATCCTTTTTTCTAAATCCCATCCAAAAGCCTGCATTATGGCCCAAAGGAAGACCTTCCGATCAATCTTCAAGAAATGGCGAGTCAAACGAGCAAAGGTGAATCACATTAGGGGCAACACTCCAGTCCGAACAAAGGAGAGTGAAGAATTCGAGAAAGATGATGAGAACTACCACGGGACTCCAAGATGAGAGAAATTAAAATGAGAGAGTCTTATCGGTGAAAACCCCCATGGGCACCGTAGGGCGACGGTGAGTTGAGAGAAAGAAAGATCAAATGAGAGAGACTTGATGGTGAAAACCCTATGGGCACAACGAGTCGACTAAGGATCAGATCAAAGAAATGAAATGTTGAAGTGTAACGACCCGGCCGTTCGTTTTAGAAAATTACGCCCCGATACCCAATTTAACTATTCATCTAAGTTCATTTCTACTATTGTGGTTTGCCGGGAGGGTCGATTCTGGAATTCAGAGTGTTTTGGGACACTTAGTCCCTAAATAGAAGCTTTATAGTTGAAAAATGGCCCGTAGTCGGAACAGTGTTAAGACGACCTCGAAATAGAAATTCGATGGTTCCATTAGCTCCGTTAGGTGATTTCGGGGTTGGGAGCGCGTTCGGAATGTATTTTGGAGGTCCGTAGCTCAATTAGGCTTGAAATGCCGAAGTTTGAAATTTTGGCGAATCCGAACGATAGGTGAGATTTTGACCCGGGGGTCGGAATGGAATTCCGACAAATTCTGTAGCTTCATTATGTGATTTTGGATATGTCCGCAAATTTTCAGGTCATTCGGACGTCGTTTGGTCGAGTTTCTGATTGAATGTTTATTTCGGAAGTTTTGGAGAAACTTAGGCTTGAATCCGTGGGAAAATGGTGATTTTGATGTTTAGGATGGTGTTTTTATGATTGGAACAAGTTCGTATCATGTTTTGGAGTATGTTGGTGGCTTTTGTTGGGGTTCCGAGGGCCTCGGGATGAATTCGGACCATCAAACGGACATTTGGAACTTTGAAAAATCTGCAGAAAATGCAGCAGCAGTGCAGCAGGGCATTGGCCTTCGCGTTCGTGAGGCCTGGGCCATGTTCGCGAAGGCCTGGGCTTGATGACCATCCCGTTCGCGAGGCCATGGACGCGTTCGCGTAAGTCTGGCTTGATGGTCATCGCATTCGCGATGAGGGACGCCGCGTTCGCGTAGGTTGGAACCTTGGAGGCGGGGATTTTCTTCAACGCAGACGCGTGAGACGCGTCGCGTTCGCGAAGGTCATTTTTGGTAAAGCATCGCGGACACGTGGGGTATGGATGCGAACGCGTAGAGCAATGGGGTTTGGCAGTGAGTTTAAGTTCAGAACATAACAGCCGCGACTCCCATACAAAAAAACGCCATTTTTGAGCTCCAAGAGAGGAAATTGAAGGGGAAACGCTGGGATATCATCGGGAAATCATCGGGGGTAAGTTTATTGACCTTAATTCGTTAGTTTATCATGAAATCCGTGATTATTTCACTGAAAATGGAAGATTAAAGGTGGGTTTGAGCCCTAGGCCTAAATTTTAGAAAACCTTTGATTTAAATGGGCAAACGAAGTCCGATTTCGATAAATTTTATATGCACGGACTCGTGTTGAGATAAGGAACCCGAATATATAACTTTCATAATTTATCGAGAAGCGTACCGAAAGTCAGGTTTTGGCAACTTGTAGATTTTGGTGTATTTTGAATTGTTTTGGTTGGGTAATGTCCGATTGGCCTATTTTGACGTGATTCTATTGATTTTTATCAGATACTACACCTGTGGAGGCCGACATTCGCGGCAAGAGAGTTGTCTGTTAGCGGTTTTGTACCGGAGTCGAGGTAAGTGGCTTGTCTAACCTCGTGTGGGGGAACTTTCACCCCTATGATATTATGTGATAGTTTAAATGCCTTGTAAGTGAGGTGACGGGCGTGTACATACGCTAGTTTTTGTAAGACATACTTTACTTGAATTTTCCGATTAGTGATATTTCTGCTCTTAGCTGATTAAATCGTTACTTTTACCCGATATTAGTTAGAAAAGCATGATTAGCTAGGGTTTAACTGTCTAATTGCCTAATTGTCTTACTTGAACTTCTTGATAATTGTTGGCACTAGTTTCGGTGAAGTTGTAGTTAAGCATATTATATTCTCTCTATGTGTTTCTTTATTTGTTGTGTTGGTGGACTACGGGTTCGATTCCCGGAGATCCCAGGGCTGTGGGTTCGATTCCTAGAGACCCGGAGTGATATTGTTTGTGGACTGCGGGTTCGATTCCCGGAGATCCGGAGTATATTGATACATTATTGAGATATGGATTGAGATATGGACTGCGGGTTCGATTCCCGGAGATCCTGTGATCATTGAGACACATCTTGAGGTATTGAGACATGGGCTGCGGGTTCGATTCCCGGAGACCCAGAGATACTGTTATTGGGACTGCGGGTTAAATTCTCGTAGCTCCTGGATTGTTGATTATAGAGTGGGACCGTGGGTTCAATTCTCATAGGTCCTGGACTTGTTAATTGAGTTTGTTACTTGTTGTTAGCTTAATTGTAGACGGTTGCGGTAATCACTTTATTGTCGTTATTTCGGAAATTATTATCATTTAAACTGCTTATTATTGTTATTATCATTTTTTAATTATTTTCTCTCAGTAGGGCCTTGACCTTCCTCGTCACTACTCCATCGAGGTTAGGCTTGGCACTTATACCGCCGTGGTGTACTCATGCTACTCTTCTGCACACTTTTGTTGTGCAGATCTAGGTACATCGGGATAGGCCCACTCTAGGTGATATCGGCAGCACATTGGAGACCTCGAGGTATGACCTTCTACGTCCGTGGATCCGGAGGCCCTCCTTCTATTATGATATTTCTAGTAGATTTTTTTCCTTCATTATATTGTTTTAGACACTCTTTACACATAGAGCCACAGTTGTATTTCTTTTAGTCTGTGTTACCCGTGGGATTCCGGGTCTTGGTGGTATTTATACAGCATGTTGGCGAGTGTAGGTGCCAAGCGGCACCGAGTACATTCTTAATTATATCGTTTTTCCGTTATTTCTTGTTTATAGTTCATAACTTGTATATTCCGCAATGTGTTAGGCTTACCTAGTCACGGGGATTGGGTGCCGTCATGACATGTTCACTATTGGTGAACTAGGGCCGTGACATGAAGACCGGTTTCACGGAAGAAATTACAACAGGAGTTGAACATCAAATATGCTATACAGAGAAGGCCAAAAGTGCATGTCAAGGTCGCTAGAATCGGTATTCAAAATCCGATAGGTCATTCTTCTGTAGGTTTCCTGTTAGGAATTATGTTTTCCTTTCTTTCTATTCTTCATACCTTGTTTTACCCTCCCTCTTATTGAGTCTGTCGGGTCATAACAAGTATAGAAATGATTTCAAAATTTTCCACCAAGCTTTCCAATTGCACAAGATGGGATTTGGCCAAGACGACAATTATCGTAAGTCAGGAAAAGACAAGGCCAGTGCTTTAAGCCAAAAGAGCAACATGTGCAATGAAGCGGGCAACAATAAAAATGTTTGGGGTTTATGCAAGACACAAAGGTCGGCAAAGAGCTAATTCGGGAACAAGATAACAAATGGAAGTATGGATTTGAACAGAGAGAAGGTATATACTTTGACAAAGGAAAGAGTCGGTCAATAAACACCCAAGGTTGTCAAATGAAGTCATCAAAGGAATCGAGATTTGATTTTGTGGGATCCATCAAGAAAGGAACAACATACATGCCGTAAGGAAGACGACTTTTGGATAGTCGGTGAACAGGAAAGGCATTCAAGTGGAAGCAGTCGCCATCAAAGTTCAAAGCCACAACCAACCACTGCATTTAAAACTAACAGATTTTTCTTTGCTTTGAAACATGGGCAAACGATATTCTACAAAAAGAATTATCAAACTGGGGCAGAATAAAATTTTCTGTCATTTTTCTTAAAATCGGATAGTCATTCGAAGAGCATGAAGGGGAATACAATCGTTTTTGAAGATGGACAATTCAAGTTGAAAGGTGAAACAAGTGTCGGAGAATGACAAGATTTCAAAATCTTAGTGTGTTGAAACTTTCTCCTAAGACAAAAGTCTTAGTCCAATGAATTTTTCACCTAAGATAAATGGATAAAATCTTAGTCTACTGAATCTTTCTCCCAAGATAAAAGTCTTGGTCTGATAAATTTTTTACCTAAGATGAAAGGAAAGAATCTTAGTTTGTTGAAACTTTCTCCCAAGATAAAAGTCTTAGTCTGATGAATTTTTCACCTAAGATAAAGAGATAATGCAATTTGAAAACAAAAGAGAAGGAAGAAGTCTATTTGAAAATGAAAATAGAAGTTGGAAAAAGAAACGAAGGCGTAATTTGAAACGAAAAGGAAAGGCATAATTTGAAAACAAAAGGAAAAGGTAAAAGTCGAAAAAAAAGAAAAGATTGTTGAATTTGAAAGCTTAAGAAAGTGTGAATTTAAAATAGACCCAGTCTGATGAATTATCTCCTGGAGTCATAATCTCAGTCCGATGGATATTCCTCCTGAGACCACACAGAAAATAGACCCAGTCTGAGAAATTATCTTCTGGAGTCATAAACTCAGTCCGATGGATAATCCTCCTGAGACTACATTGAAATGGACATAGTCCAATGAGAAACAAAATCTTAGTCTGTTAAAACTTTCTCCTAAGATTAAAGGTCTTAGTCTGATGAATTTTTCACCTAAGATAACCTTCAGTCACAAGGTAACACAAAAGCTTTTAATTTCTGTTCAGGCGACCACCTGGAAAATAGGGGAATACTTTTCTGCATTTTTAATTTCTGTTCAGGCGCCCACCTGGAAAATAAGGGAATACATTTATGCAATTCTTAATCTCTATTCAGGCTCCCACCTGGATAAGAAGGGAATATTTTTCTGTATTGCATTTCATGCATCAGGCGCCCACCTGGATAATAAGGGAATACTTTTCTGCATTGCATTTCATGCATCAGGCGCCCACCTGGACAACAAGGTAATATTTTTCTGCATTGCATTTCATGCATCAGGCGCCCACCTGGATAACAAGGGAATATTTTTCTGCATTGCATATCATACATTTATGCATTTTTAAATTTTTTTTAAAAAAAGAAAAACAAGAAAAAATGAAATTCTGACATTCAATAACATGATGTGCCCAGTCACCATACTGGGGTAGAAAAATCTTTCTTTGGTTGTTTATTTTGTCACAAGTAGGGGTCCACCTCGAGAATGGACGCATATTGAAGCAGTTGAACATCATCAAGGCAATAACAAGAATGCCGTTACAAAAATAAAAGTTCATGGCAACAACATGAATGCCGTTTGAAGAGAAGATACAAGTTCAAGGCAATAACAAAAATGCCGTTGGAAGGAATACAAAGCACAAGATCAAGAAAATACAAAAACAAGCTGGAAGACATAGATATGATTTTTTGTAATTCATAGACCGTAGCTTTAGGCTAGCTTCTTTTATTTTTACCACGGTGTAATAAGGGGTCAGTCTGCAATAACGGCAGTAGCAACAGCAACAGCAGTGAGATCACAGTCCTTGGTAGTCCCAGCTACCAGACCTTCCCGAACTACACTGACCTGATTCTTGTTTAGCCCAGGATATGTAGGCAACCTCTGAAGCAGGGTGTAAGGCCCCGTAAAATATTTGTGCATAAAACCTAGTAGCTATAGTGTCGGACCCTTGGTAGTGATTTAAGTTTCAAAAATGTAGAGAATTAATTTTTCCGAAAAGTGTCAATTTTGCGGTCAAGAATGCGACCGCAAATCTGCTATGCCGACCGCATTCTTGTCGCAAAGCTTTCCAGAAAGTCTCCCAAAATCATGTTGAAAATGCGGTCGATATGCGATCGCATAATGAATCTGCGGTGCACTTTGCGACCGCAGATCAAGAATGCGGACCGCATAATGGCCGCATTCTGTAACAGAACTTGAGTCATTTTTGAGGCCATTCTGCGGTCACTATGCGGACCGCATGTTGATTCCGCGGTCGCAAAGTGCACCGCAGATTTGCCCCGACCCAGATTTTTGTAACATTTTTACCCGATCTCTTCTTTAATATAACACCTTTCACCCTCATTTTCTTATATCATCTTACCAAAATTAGAGAGAGAATAGAGGGGTTTTAGAGAGAGAAGTTCTTCATCTTCAAAGATTGTTCCAACCACTTAATTCCAAGGGATCCTAGTGCAAGGATTCAACTTCCTCAATCTTTTCAAGGTAAAAACCCTAACTATTTTCTTTGATTTTCAGTTTTAAATTGGGTAAAGAGAGGTTTGCATATAATAGCTTTTGAAAATAGAATTTTTACACTCATGCATGATTATTGAACTTGATTTCTAGTAAAAAGAAGTGAGTAGAAGTAAGAGTCTTCAAGAACAAGGTTGGCAAGAGTAGGATATCTTGGGTAAGCATAAAGTAGGAAGAAAACTCATTACCAGGTATGTATGGCTAATTTTGATTCTTGTGAAATCGCCTATATGTGTGAAGTTTGTTTGGTTCGTGTTAAATTGACAAATTGTGTGAAATTCTTGATGTTGTTGTTGGATATTCAAAGTTTATTGTTGAGCTATGAGGGATGTAAAATGAGAGTTTAATTTGGTAAAAGAATTGTGAATAATGGCTATAATGGCATATATGGTACTTTGTGGAAAAGAAACAAAACACTTGAGGATTGGTAAGTCATTGAACAATACGGTATGAATACTCTTGATTTTTGGAACATTTGTAACTTGATTGTGATATTGGCTTGAGAAGTAATTGTGAACATGAACCAACCTGTAAGTTGCTTATTTGAACTTGTTGAAATTGTGTGAAATGCCTTATCTGCTGTTTGTACTTGTTGTGTTTTAAAACTGTACGGTGGGATCGGGTTGCGCGCCGAAACATGAAGAAATAAGGTGTGGGTTGGGGTGATAAGGGTCGCCGAGGTAATAAGGGTGGTCAGGGGTAATAAGGATGGAAAGCGATCGAAATCGCTATTGAAAATTGATATAAAAATCAATAATGTGAAATTGTGAAAGGAGACAACAGGAGAGTTTGCAACCTGTGGGGCACTGATTGCCCCTTTGTTTGACTATGTGTGCTTTACGTGATTGATTGGTTATTGTTAAATTGGTGGATCGTAGAAAGTGCTTTGTGTTGAGAATTATTTGAAATGAGGAAAATGTGGAAACTTGGTTGGCTGGCTTAATTAATTGTTGATGTAATTCAATGGCTTGAGTTTACTTGGGACAAAGTTTGTCCATACATGCCAGTACAATTCTAGTGTACCGACGTCCCTTTTGCCGGGGACGCTACATTCGTGCTATTATTGTAGGTGAATCAGTAGCAGGCACTTCAGCTCATCGGCAGTAGTATCCTTCTCCTTCCACTGCCCGTTTTGGTGAGCCCCTTTCTTCCGTGGGGCCCTATGTGGTTCATGCCACTTTTGTTTAGATTTCATTTTGGTTTTATAAGGTATAGCCGGAGCCTTGTTACCGGCAAGTATTGTATTCCCTTTTTTGTATCCTAGAGGCTCTGTAGACATGTAAACTGTGGGACTCCAGTCTTATGTATACATTATGTTATGCCGGGCGTTGTAAAAACTGCAAACTTGTTAATAAATCACTCGTATGGATTTATTTGTTTAATGTGAAATCATTCATGGTTAGTAAGATATTTGGTTAATGAGAAACAATCAACACAGGGGTAACGCGTGGGAATGAAAGGCACCCAGTTCCGCTTGACTGGGGCAACCCGGTCAGGCGCCGGTCATGTCCTCGATTTGGGGCGTGACACAGGGTGCGGTCAAAACTTTTCAAAATGCTTCACAATGGACTACTCGAACAGGTAAAAATTATTCATAGTTTGCTCACTTATCTTTGCACGGAAACTCTTCGTGTCCCCGAGCAAAGAGGGGCAGCTATGAGCACATGATTTTTACCCTACACATGAGTTATTCCTATAAAATTCAAAATAAATGATTTTCCTTATTTTTAAAATTCGTGTGAATTTTGTGTTATTTGCGTGTGATAAATAAAAAAAATATATACAAAAAAATTGCATTTTTAGGAAATTAATTCATTTTTAACAAATTAAAGAAAAAATAAAAAAAAATAACATTAGATTGCTTTTAAATTGAAAATTGTCAAAAAGAGGTAATTAGTTTAATTTTTTATAAGTTCCAAATAATTACAAAATTGGAAAAATATAGAAAATATAAAACAAAATTAAAATACAACAAAATACAAAAAAATACAAGGAGAAATAAATACAAAATATAAAAGAACAAGGAAAATACAAGAATAAAATTTGGGCCAAACACCCCAGCCCAAACGTCCCTACCCAGCAGTCCAAGCGGAATGCCCAATTGACCCAGGCCCAAACATGAGCACCCAGATCAGCCTTTAGATGTCCAATTAATCTCAGCCGTAGATGATAATAAATCCAACGGCTTTGAATTGTTATTACAAGTTAAAAGTACCTAAGACAAAACCTTAAACATTCCAAACCCATAACTCTTCTTCTCTCTAAAACACACGAGCCGTCTCCTCTTCTCATCATTCATCAGTCGCGCCGCCTTGGGTTCCGCCACCCATGGCGGCGTCCGGCCTCTTTTCCGGCCAAAACCAACACCAAACAACTCCCCATCTCCTCCTCATCCCATTTCTCTAAACCGTCTCCTTTAAACACCAACCAAACACCCCAAAAATAACTAAACCCTAATCGCACCGCCACCCACCTCCCATGGTGGCGCCGCCTCAAAAACCCACTAAACACTCACCCCACCATTCTTTTAGCATTACAAACGCTGTGACACGAAGAAATCAAGCCAAAGCTGCCGGAGTTAGAAGAATAAATCTGTTTTCAAGAACTTCTCAAGAATAGTTCAAGCAAATGAAGAAAAAACAAAGAAAAAGAAAAGAAGAAAAGAAACAAGAAAGAAAAACAGAAAAGAAAAAAAGAGCGGCAGAAAAGCTAAGTTTTCTTTTCCCTATTTGTATATGTATATGCATGTTAAGTTCTTCTCTCTTCTTTTTATTTCTGATTTCTTGTTATTCATTTACGTTCGGATTAGAGTAATTAGGAAATATATTCATTTGTTGTTTTAGGGTTTAATTAATTACACTATAAAATAGTTAGACTTTTTTAGTTGGTTTGTTTAATTAGCTTGGTTAATAGGTTAATGTTTATTAGCTAATTCATTAATTCTGTTAAATAATATCAATTAGCATAAACATGATTAATACTGTTTTGATAATGTTTTCGGTGATTGGATTTATTTTGTTAATTGCTGCTAAATATATAATAGCACAATTTAGCCCTAGTTGTTTAAGTTGTTCAATAGGAAAAATTGGTTATATCTGTGTGATTTAGTAATTAGTTCGATTATAAGATTTGCTCCTTAACAATCATAGGTTCAAGTAAGTCGATAATTAAAATCACATGCTTCATATCCACCTAAGGTGCTTACTTAATAGACTCAATTACGATTAAATGTTCCGATTAACAAGATTCAACCATCTATCAATCTGTTCCCCTGAGTCCTGTTAATTGAATGATTAATCATAAAGTGGCTATGAGTGTAAGACTGCCTGATGTTGGCTATTGCTGTAATGTGTTTTTGATTTATTGGCTGTCCTGAATTTCGATTAGCTAAAAGGGCCAATTGGTTAATTAGACTAATACCTAGTTATGGCTATTTGATAAATACAATTCTAAATACAGGATTCTAAAAGGGTAATAACTATTAGAGCAGTAGAGGTATAATTGTAAAATAAAAATGGTTAATAGTAGTTGGTTAAAAGACTTAAGGGCAGTTTTGGTATACAAAATGGGAGTGCTGTAATAAAAGTAATAAGGTAGGGGTAATTTGGGCATAAAAAGGGTAAAATCAGTAGTTTCCCTACACAAGTAGGGGTACAATAGGAATTCCAAGGAAATGGAATATGGTAGAATTAGCTAGAGTATTCTAGAATGGGCTGTGGTGTAAACTTTGAATAAATACTTGCACTAACTTGTGCAACAAGCTAAAAATAGGAGGGTTTTTAATGAAATAATTTCCTCCTATTTGGGTCTATAAATAGGCAATTTCAGCTTTAATAAGGGGGTTTCTTCTGATTTTTTAGAGTTTCTTTTGATTTTAGATCCCTTTTAACCTTTTTAGCCATATGAACCTTAGAAAAATCCCAAAAAATATTTGTTAAATTTCAGATCTGAAATTAACAGTTTCAGATTTAATTTTCTTCTTTATTCTTTCAAATATATATCAAAAAATCCAAAAACAATAATAGAATCCATCACAAATCAGTAGAAAGCTGTAATTACATTATTTTGAATACGAAATCTGATTTTGAATCAACTTGAACTTCTGGAAATTGCTTCCTGGGTTAGCTGCTTGGTCCTATTCACTGTTGATCTCATCGAATTGCTGCTGACTGTTACTGCTGAAACACTGTTTGCTGAATCTTGTATAGTTGTTGCTGTTGATTAGATCTAATAGATCTGTTCTTTTGTTCCAGGTACATTTTTACCCCTTAACAGCATGAAGTCTCAAATACTGTATTTACATTGTTGAAAAATCAAGTCTACTAAAGTCCTTGTTACAACGGACTGTTTCGGATATTTGCAATTGATACTTACAACATTTTTATGATAGATTCATTTGATTAAGTTTGTGTTAGTGTTAGATAAGATTATTTAAGAATACAGTTTGTAATAACAGGATAATGATTCATGACTAAGTGGTAATGTAGTCATCTAAGCATATTTCCAGATTGATGTTTAAAAAACAGTGATATTTTTTTTATCTTCAGTTATACAATTGACACATAATACCTGTAAATCAATTCTATTTAATTTTCAATAGGCGTTAAGGTCCAGATGTTGGAGACCATTTTGAAAACTCGTTATTTTATAGTCATGCAAATGTGTTTGCTTAATTGTTGATTGGTTTTCAATTTCAAAAAAAATTTGATTGATTCATTATTTTACCACTGCTGGATAGGTGAATTAGATCTTTTTGGATCTTAGTTTGTGTTTCATCCCCTAAATTGGATTACTAATGCAATTGAAAATAACTCAATCAGTAAGATGAATTTCAAATTAACTAATAAAGATGTTTGGACTGCCAAAGCCACAAATCTGGGCACATTTGGCCCAGTTACACGAAGGTCCGCCCATAACGAAACAGGACCCAATGCTGGTCATTCTGATCTCACTAGGATAAAGGCTGGTATATGCATGGGCCTCAATCCCAGTTTATTTGTTCTCTTTTGTATTGGGCTCATCTTGAGGCCCAAATCTCTGAACACTTTTTAAAAAAAATACAACTACTGCCTTTAAAATAAATTAAGATGAACCATGATAGAAAATTATAGATTGCTCTAGGATTGACCTTTAATAAATAATAATGAGACGAGCCTCGTTAGACAACAAAACGCACGGGGCCCTCAAATAATTGATATAAAACATGTAGATTCGGAAGGACCGTTTAGAAAATTTCACGGTCTTTCCCAAAGTTAACAACACGATATACTCTTTAGGCACGACTTTAAATAAAATAACTTTCCTAAATACGGGTGCGCATTTATGTGACCCAAATCTTACTCTCGGCGAAACTGAAACGCATTAAGGTCACATGCGTACTAGTCGCAGTGTGACTCGAAATGCGATTTCATGACGTCGCAATTCTCCTAAAATTTAAAAGCAGAACATGAATAACATATAATTAAAATATATAAAGAAATTAGATAAAAATAAAAATTGCAGTTGAGCGACCGTGCTAAAACCACGGAATCCGGGAGTGCCTAACACCTTCTCCCGGGTTAACAGAATTCCTTATCCAGGTTTCTAGTTTCGCAGACTGTAATAAAGAGTCATAAATTTCCTCGGTTCGGGATTAAAACCGGTGACTTGGGACACCATTATTTTCCCAAGTGGCGACTCTGAAAAATTAAGTAAATTGATCCCGTTCCGAATGTCCTTTAAGTGGAAAAACTCCTTCCCTGATTATTATTATTTCTCTTCCCGAGGTGTAGTAGTAAACAGCAACACATTTACACGAGTGTGAAAAAAGGAGGTGTGAGAGTTGAGACTCCCCTTTCTGTTTGTGTCATCCCCTAAATAAGAAATAGAGGATGGATAAGTTACAAAGACGGACGACCCCGCGGTTCCTCGGTACGTAGCCCCCTCCTCGATCCGAGTTGTCCACTCGGGTACACGGTCTAGCACCATGAAAACATCAGGATATTGAGCCTAGATTTAGGACGATGAGTACCCAACCATCGTACTCCAGAGAGTCGGCTCTGATACCAACTGTAACGGCCCTGGTGAACACTGTGTAGATATTGTCCGCTTTGGGCTACCCGCCCGCACGGATTTGTTCCTGGGGAGCCACGCTACCCCAAAACGCGTCTACACATGTTGACCAGCCCTTTACTAATATAGCCCAGGAACTCTCCCTCTCATTCCGATGTGGGACTCCTGTGAGCTACAGCTACCCGACGATACCACTCACCCCACCAACAAGGACACAACGTCCTCGTTGTGAGTACCCAACCATCGTACTCCAGAGAGTCGGCTCTGATACCAATTGTAACGACCCGGCCCACCACTGTGCATATATTGTCCGCTTTAGGCGTAGCCCGCACGGTTTTGTTCCTCCCCAGCTGGTCCATTGGGGAAAAAGCCTATGCACATGGTGGTCTAACACCTTTACTTAACTAGCCCAGGACTCCATCTCAATTCCGATGTGGGACTCTTGTGAGCTACAGCTACAGCTACCCGCTGATACCACTGATACCACTCAACTTGTCACGACCCAAATCCGGTCGTGATGTCGCCCAACAATTAAGCTAGGCCAGCCAGACCGATAATTACTTATCACGATGAATATCAGTCCCAAATGGACATCCCAAGAAGAATATATGAGTCAAATAACTCTAATAATAATAATAATGAACAAAAATACTGAGAAGTACGAAAACAACTGACACTCCCAAAGATCTGGAGTCACAAGTCTCGAGCCTCTAACAAAACCCAATAGAAATAGAGAATGATGTATAGAAATACTCAAGTCTGAATATAAAATAACAACTGAAAAGAGGAGGAGAAGCTAGGTTCTGCGAACGTAGGCAGCTACCTCAGCAACTCGATATGACACTGCAAACGCTGGAAATGCCTATCTACTGCTCCTGAGTACCTGAGTCGAACACAAAAGGTGCAGGGAGTAGGGGTGAGTACTAAGTACTTAGTGAGTAATAAATATATAAAAGTAGCTGAAAGTAAGAAATCCACAGAATACCACAATATGAAGCTAAACTATAGTCTGAATCTCCTACGAACCGACATCAACAGTACAATACATCTACCATAGAATAATTCAACAAATAAAGATGCAATGCAATGCACGTAACCGCTACGACATGTAGCCCGATCCATTTAACGTCGACGACGCTCACTGGGGGTGTGTATAGACTCCGGATGGGCTCCTACAACCCAAGCGCAAATACCGCTGCGGCGTGCAGCCCGATCCTCATATCATAATAACCGCTGCGGCGTGCAGCCCGATCCATCCTCGGTCCACAATAATCAGATAAGTCACAAAACAATTCATTTTTCTTAATTCCAGTTTCCAGTTCATAATTTATGAAAAATACGTTAACTTTTATTTAATTTGCAAAAGCCGGTGACTTATCATTTCAATAATGCGATTTCAATTTCCAGGATTGAGATTAGTGATTAAGCAGGTATAGCTATCACATAAATACTATCCCCTAAGGATACTACAGGTCGACACAAGGCCCCAAACAAGGCTTACAGCCCACAAATATGTCAAACACAGTGTATTTCCATCACTAATAGCATATAATCCATATCCGGGATGGACCAAGTCTCAATGCCCAGTCACAATCAATCCCGCACCTGCCACGGGGTGTGAGCCACGCCCTGCTAGCGTCACAATGTGCTAAGCCGGGGTTTCGAACCCTCAGACTACCATATACACAAACTCTAGCCGGTCGTAGACTCGTCCGCAATGCCCTTTCCTTTAGAATTCGCTGCCTCGCGTGTAGAATCTATTCAAACCACAATAATTATGTCATTTACGAGTCAAAAAAAACACAACCCATTTCAATTTACATGAAAAACTCATAAATATGCTAAGTTGGTAAAAGCCCGACCCCGGGCCCGCTATCCGAAAAATTTGGAAATTTATACCAATGCGATCTTCGTCTCTCCACGAGTCCGTGCATATAAAATTTATCGAAATCGGAGTTCAAATGGCCTTTCAAAACTCAAAATCCCGTTTTCAATACCTAGGCCACAATTCTTCACAATTTCTACCCAAATTCATGAAGATTGATGTTAATTCTACCATAAAATTATGTTTTGGAGTCAAGAAGCTTACCTCCGATGAATACCCGATGATATCCCAGTGTTTTCCTCGTGTTTTCTTCTCTCTAGGGTTCAAAATTGTGTTTTGGGTGAATGAACCCGCGAGCACTCTGTTCTGTAATTTTAATTTCACTAACAGCGTTTTTGTTCTACGCGTTCGCGATGCTCTTCATGCTAACGCGATGCCCTGTTTTGTTACTTCATCGCGAATGCGACGTCCATTCACGCGTCCGCGATGCTCATTTCCCCAGCCGCCTGATTTTCCTTCTACGCGTTCGCGATACCCCTCACGCGAACGCGATGCACACCCTCACGCACCTACGCGAACGCGATCGTGAAGCTCAAGAATCCTGGCCTACGTGAATGCGATGCCCAGTCATGTGATTGCGATGCCTTGACCCACCTGGCCTTCGCGAACGCGGCCCATGCCACGCGAACGCGATGGCTTAAATGCCTGCATAGTAACCTGCAATTTTCTGCAGAATTTGCCAAGTTTAAAATGCCCGGTTGATGGTCTGAATTCATCCCGAGGCCCCCGAAACCCCAACGAAAACCACCAACATACTCCAAAACATGATATGGACTTGTTCCAACAATAAAAACACCATCCTAAACATCAAAATTACCATTTTCACACGGATTCAAGCCTAAGTTTCTTCAAAACTTCCGAAACTAACATCCAATCTAAAACCCGATCAAACGACGTCCGAATGACCTGAAAATTTGCAGACATATCTAAAATCACATAACAAAGATACAAAAATTGTCGGAATTCCATTCCGACCCCCGGATCAAAATCTCACCTACCATCCGGTTTTCGCCAAAATTCAACCTTCGCCAATTCAAGCCTAAAACTACACCGGACCTCCGAATTCGATTCCGATTGCTCTCCTAAGTCATAAATGAGCCCCCAAGACTAGTCAAATCATTAGAATCTGATTCTGAGCACTCTAACTCAATAGTCAACTCTAGGTTCACTTCTCACATTCAAGCTTCCTTCAAACATGCTATTTGCTTCATTTTTAACTCGAATCACTCCTAACTCACCCGATATACTCTAATACTGATATAAAAGCATAAAATATGAAAATGCATGGTTACGGGGTGGAAATTCCCGTAACGACAGGTTGGGTCATTACAGGTTCGTCTAGGACAGGTGACCCGGTAATTAAAGAGCGAGCATATTATATGTTGCATTTATTTGTCCTGGATTATTGTGCGGATCGGCTAAATTCCTAAAAACAAAAATAGAGATAGGTATCAAAATATTAATGAAACTATGTCGATAATTTGAAAAGAAAGTTTGAAAAATAGGTGGAACAATGCTGTTGAAATAATTGGTCACAAAATAATCTAACCGAACTATGCAGGATTGATTCTCGCCATTGTGATGACCCAAAGGGTCATCACTTGTTTTATTAATCATTTCGAGCTTCTAAGGTCCTGAAAACCTCATTTATAGTTGACTCGATTTGCGTGCACAGTCCGGGCGCGAAGTTGGAAATTTTTTGTGTTGAAACATATGAAATATGTGAAAAATTTGAAGAATTTTGATATTAATATTGATATGGTTGGCTTTGGTCAACATTTTTGGTAAACAGAACCGGACTCGTGATTTGACGGTCTTAGAAAATCCGTAGAAAAATACGGAACTTGGGCGTGTGCCCGAAATCAAAATCCAAGGTCTATAACCTCGGTAAAAGAATTTTTCTGTTAAATTGTTTTATGAAAATATTTAAGGAAAATGAAAATGAAATTTGATTAAAAGGTAATGGTATCGGGCTCGTATTTTGGTTCTGACACCCGGTACATGTCATATATGTTGGTTAAGCGCTTCCTGTAAAGTTTGGTTAAAAACGGACGTCGTTTGACGTGTTTCGGCTTTAAATTGGAAATTGAGAGTTATGAAATTTTGAATGAAATCTTGAGTTTTAAGGCTCAAATCATTGATTTTGATGTTATTTTGGCGATATGATCGCGCGAGCAAGTTCGTATGATGTTTTTAAGTCAATGTACATATTTGGTTTGGAGCCCCGAGGGCTCGGGTGAATTTTGGATAGGCCACAAGATCAATTTTTCATGTTAGAAAGTTCTGTCAGCACCTGACCTGCAGAGTTCGCATATGCGAACAAATGTTCGCAAATGCGAACTTCCCAGATTTTTGCCTAGATTCGCAAATGCGAACAAAATTTCGCAAATACAAACTTCCCAGATTTTGCCTGGATTCGCAAATGCGAATTTCCCAGATTTTGCCTGGATTCGCAAATGCAAACAAAAGTTCGCAAATGCGAACTTCCCATCCATGGCTTATTTCTCAAATCCCAGAATTTGGTCGGGGTTCGCAATTGCGCACCCCTGCTCGCAAATGCGAACACAGAGACCTGTAAATCACGATTTCCAGCTTTATTTTTCATATTTCACAACCCAAAACATCCATTGGCGATTTTTCACGAACTCCCTCTTCTCCAAATCATTGGTAAGTCAACTTTTACTCAATTTCTTCAAACTTTAACATCATCGATCATATTTTCATCATCAATTTAAGGTTTTTCATGGGTAAAAATGGGGGATTTGGGTAGAACTTAGGTTCTCATAAAAATTGGGATTTTGACCTCAATTTGAGGTCCGATTTGAGAACAAATTATATATTTGAACTCATGGATGATTGGGTGAATTTATTTTG
Source organism: Nicotiana noctiflora (assembly GCA_032618575.1). Classification (NCBI taxonomy): domain Eukaryota; kingdom Viridiplantae; phylum Streptophyta; class Magnoliopsida; order Solanales; family Solanaceae; genus Nicotiana; species Nicotiana noctiflora. The sequence goes on along the minus strand of JASVEL010010794.1, from coordinate 37,788 downwards.
GTTCGAAACTCGAGTTTCGATCATGTGGGCCCGGAGTCGATTTTTACTATTCCGGGCAGAATGTTGTAAAATTTATATTTAGCCATGTGAACTAGTTTTTTAAATAGAATTGATGATATTAAGTCAATTGTGTATAGATACGATTGGATTGAAGCCAAATTGGAAAGGAAAAGGCATTGCTACGGACTGAGTTATTCATAAATATTCGAGGTAAGTGTTTGTTCTATCATAGCTTGAGGGAATAGGAATTGAGTTATGTATGAATTGTTGGTTAAAAGTTATTGGTGTTATACCGGTAACAGAGATAAATTGTAGGTTCAATGTCATTTATTGGTTTTTTACCGGTAAAATACATATAAATTGTTGAGTAAGTGTTATTGGTGTTACACCGGTAACGGGGATATATCGTTGATTTATTGTCATTTATTGGTTTTACACTGGTAATATAAATATTGTGGAAGTGAGGATTACTGGTTTAATACCGGTAATACTTTTATACATTCATCGTTGATCGGAGATTATTGGCTTAATGCCGGTAATATACATTATTAAAGAATTGGGATCGTGTGGCGCGCCGACCACTTATATATTAAAGAACTGGGATTGCGTGGCACGCCGACCACTTATATATTAAAGAATTTGGGATCGTAGGGCGCGTCGACCACTTATATGATAAGAAATGGGACCGTGTGGAACGCCGACCACAAAGTGATTTGAATCTTGGCATTGGCCATAGTTGCTGGTAGCCTATTGTTACATTTGGGAGCGGGTGGTACGCCTACCACAAGATATGAAATGAAAAATGAATTGAGACATGAAAGTAAGATTTGTTCCGTTGACCAGATTACTCCGGATATTGTGAGTTATAGACTGTTATTTCAGAGCAGATTCTTTCCTTATAAACGTTCGATAACAGATATATGAATGTTCGATAATGTTTTTTGTCGTTGTATATGTATATATATATATATATATCTCAATTGTACAGGTTTATGTGGGTGACTGGCCTTAGTCTCGTCACTACTTCGCCGGGATAGGCCAGGCACTTACCAGCACATAGGGTCGGTTATGCTGATACTACACTATACGCTCTTTTGTGCAGATATAGGTTACGGACAACAACAGCGGCAGTAGCATGATTGTGGATATTCCGACTACTGAGACTACGAGGTAGCCTTGTAGGCGTCCGTATGACCAGTTGTCTCCTCTATCTATGTATTTCATTCTGTTATCTCATGTATTCGAGATAAACAACTTATATTTCTTTCAGACAATTGTGTGTATTATTCTTAGAAGTTCGTGAGTATTGTGACACCAGTATTGGGTAGTGTATCATGTTTGGGTTTTCTGTATCATATTTGATAAAATTGACTAAGTCTTCCGCTAAGTTTAATTATTCTGCTATAATTATATGATTTTATTTAAAGTCTTAAGAAGAGAATTGTAACTAATGAAAAATGTAAGTAATAGTTGGTTTGCCTAGCTTCTACTAGTAGGCTCCATCATGACTCCCGATGGTGGGAAATCCGGGTCGTGACAAATTGATATGAGAGCACTAGGTTGCACAGGTCTCACAACTCACGAAATACCTTAGTAGAGTCTGAGGGATCGGTACAGAGACGTCTTTATTTATCCCCCAAAGGCTACAGAGTTAGGAAAATATTCCCTTTATTCTTTCCAGTCGTTCGACTTTGATCTTTCAAATGGTAATTGAATTTTCACTCTGTTCTTCCACAGATGGTAAGAACACGTGCATCCTCATCTACTGACCAGCAGCCCGAGGTCCCAGCAGCGGCAGCTCCCGCTAGGGGCAGATGCCGAGGTCGAGGTCGTCCTAGAGGCCAAGGTAGGGGCGGAGCTCAGCCCCGAGCAGCAGCACAAGTGGCAGAACCTCAGGCTCATATCGAGGTAGGAGGTTCCAGCCCCAGTAGCTTCAGTAGGCCCAGCTCAGGTCCTAGGAGGGATTATGTTTTCAACGGATCTCCAGGATGCTTTGGTCTGGATAGCAGGTTTTATGGACAATATCACCATAGCAGGTTTATTACTAGTAGTACCAGCCACTTCTCAGGCTGGAGGAGGTAATCAGACTCCTACTACGCGCACTCCGGAGCCAGTAATTCCCCAGGATCAGGTTCCTGTGATTTAGCCAGTTGAGGCAGCTCAGCCTGTTATTGTGACTCAGTCTAATGATGGTGCATCTATGTATGCTGACGCGTTATGGAGATTGGACAGGTTTACCAAGCTGCTCACTACCACATTCAGTGGCACTCTTTCAGAGGATCCTTAGGATTTCCTATATAGCTCCCACGAGGTTCTCCGTACTATGGGCATTGTGGAGACTAATGGTGTGGATTTTGCTACTTTTTGATTATCTGGTTCTGCCAAGACTTGGTGGAGGGATTATTGTCTATCCAGGCCAGCAGGATCAGCATCTTTGACTTGGGGGCAATTTGTAGAGTTGTTCTTGGAAAGTTCCTTCCAACAACTGAGAGCGAGGCTCTGCGCATGCAATTTGAGCGTCTTCATCGGGGTTCTATGTCTGTCACACAGTACAAGACTAGGTTCGTGGACCTGGCTCGTCATGCTATTGTCATACTTCCCACAAATCGGGAAAAGGTGAGAAGATTTATTGATGGCTTGAATCAGCCAATTCGACTACAGATGGCTTTGGGGGCAGGAACTGAAATCACTTTTTAGAAGGCAGCTAATGCAGCCCGCCGGATCGAGATGGCTCTGTCACAAGGAGCAGGTCATGGATCAGATAAGAGACCCCGTAATTTGGGTAGATTCAGTGGTACCTCATCGGGAGGTAGAGATTCTCATGATAGAGGCCACCCTCCTAGGCCTTATCAGTCAGCTTTTTAGGTTTCTCACGTTGCTTCTGGTGGTCATAATTCTCAGCCACGCTATTCTGATCAGTAGCCTATCAGTGCACCACAACTTTGCTATTTTCAGCAGCCGAGGGCTTGTTTTACGTGCGGCAATCTTAGGCACACTGCAAAGTACTGTCCTCGAGCTTCTGACAGATCTCAGTAGCAGGGTTCCAGTGCTATGGTGCAGGCCCCAGTTCCCCCACAGCCTGCCCAGCCAGCTAGAGACGGGGGTAGAGGACATAGAGGCGGAGGCAGAGGTCACAGAGGTGGAGCTCAGACCGATAGAGGTAGAGACCAGCCAGCAACTGATCGTCCTAGAGATACTACTCAGGGTGGTGGCGCACAACCCCGATGTTATACGCTTCCTGCCAGACCAGAGGCTGAGTCTTCAGATACCGTCATTACATGTATTATTTTGGTTTGTGATAGAAAGGCATCAGCATTATTTGACCCTGGGTCTACATATTCGTACGTGTCCTCCTATTTTGCACCGTACTTGATTCAGCCTAGTGATCCACTGGGTGTTCCTGTTCATGTGTCTACACTAGTAGGCAATTCTATTGTGGTTGATCGAGTTCATCGGTCATGTATTATAGTAATTGAGGGTCTTGAGACCCTTGCTGATTTATTGCTCCTAAATATGGTGGACTTCGATATTATATTAGGCATGGACTGGCTATCTCCATATCATGCTATTTTAGATTGTCATGCCAAGACTGTGACTTTAGCTCTGCCGAATTTGCCTCGTATAGAGTGGAAAGGAATTTCAGGTCATACTAGTCGCAATGTTATTTCTTATGTTAAGGCTCAACGTATGGTTGAGAAGGGATGCTTGGCTTATTTGGCCTATGTCCGTGATTCCGGTGCTGAGGTTCCTTCTATTGACTCTGTGCTTGTGGTTCGCGAATTTCCTGAAGTATTTCCTTCAGACTTGCCGGGTATGCCGCCCGACAGGGACATTGATTTTTGCATTGACTTGGCTCCGGACACTCAGCCAATTTCTATTACCCATATCGTATGGCTCTGCTAGAGTTAAAAGAATTGAAGGAGCAGTTGCAGGATTAACTTGAAAAGGGTTTCATTAGACCCAGTGTTTCGCCGTGGGGTGCACCAGTATTCTTTGTAAAGAAGAAAAATGGTTCAATGAGAATGTGCATTGACTATCGTCTGTTGAACAAGGTGACTATCAGAAATAAATATCCACTTCCGCGAATTGATCATATATTTGACCAGCTTCAGGGTGCCAAGGTATTTTTGAAGATAGATTTGAGATCTGGCTATCACCAGCTGAAGATTAGGGCGTCTGATGACCCTAAGACAGCATTTCGCACTCGGTACGAACATTATGAATTTCTAGTCATGTCTTTTGGGTTAACAAATGCCCCAGCAGCTTTTATGGAATTGATGAATCGGGTGTTCCGGCCTTGTTTAGACTTGTTTGTAATAGTCTTCATTGATGACATATTAATATATTCCCGCAGTCGGGAGGAGCATGCGCAACATCTCAGAGTGGCCTTGCAGACTCTGAAAGATAGCCAACTATATGCAAAATTTTCAAAGTGTGAATTTTGGCTAAGTTAAGTTGCATTCCTGGGTCATATTGTGATGGCAGCAGGGATTCAGGTTGATCCGAAGAAGATTGAGGCCATCAAGAACTGGCCTAGACCGACATCATTCACAGAGATTCGGAGTTTCTCGGGATTAGCGTGTTATTATCGGCGATTCGTGGAGGGTTTTTCATCTATTACAACCCCACTGACTAGATTGACACAGAAAGGTGTTCAATTTGAATGGTCAGACGAATATGGGGCGAGCTTTCAAAACCTCATGAAATCCTTGACCACAACACCGGTATTGGTTTTACCCATAGGTACGGGGCCTTATACTGTTTATTGTGATGCTTCCCGTATTGGGCTTGGTGCAGTGTTGATGCAGGATGGCAAGGTTATTGCTTATGGTTCGAGGCAGTTGAAGATTCATGAAAAGAACTATCCAGTGCATGATCTAGAATTGGCGGCGCTTATTCACGCATTGAAGATCTGGAGGCATTATTTGTATGGTGTGGCATATGAAGTATATACCGATCATAAGAGTCTTCAATATTTGTTTAAACAGAAAGAGTTGAATTTTAGGCAGAGAAGGTGGCTAGAATTGCTAAAAGATTATGATGTTACCATTTTATATCATCCGGGAAAAGCAAACGTGGTGGCCGACGCTTTGAGTAGGAAGTCGGCCAGTATGGGTAGCCTTGCTTATATTCCAGTCAATCAGAGACCACTTGCTTTGGATGTTTAGTCATTGGCCAACCGATTTGTGAGGTTGGATATTTCTGAGCCTAGTCGAGTACTAGCTTGCACGATCGCTCGCTTTTCATTATTGGAGCGTATCCGCGATCAACAATATAATGATTCTTATTTATGTGACCTTAGAGATAAGGTTTAGCGAGGATTTATGAACATGTCACCTTAGATGATGATGGGATCCTGAGGATGCAAGGGCGCATTTGTGTGCCAAATGTTGATAGACTTAGAGAATTGATTCTAGAAGAATCTCATAGTTCGCGGTATTCTATTCATCCAGGCGCAGCGAAAATGTATCAAGATTTGCAGAAACATTATTGGTGGCACAAAATAAAAAAGGATATTGTGGCATATGTGGCACGGTGTCTTAATTGTCAGCAGGTTAAGTACGAACATCAGAGACCTGGCGGTTTATTTCAGAGAATTGAACTTCCTGAATGGAAGTGGGAGCGAATCACGATGGACTTTGTTTCTGGACTTTCGATGACTATGAAGAAGTTTGATGCTGTTTGGGTGATTGTTGATAGGCTGACCAAGTCAACTCATTTTATTCCTATTGCCACTACCTATTCATCCGAGAGGTTAGCTGGGATTTATATCAGGGAGATCGTTCGCCTTCATGGTGTGCCTATCTCTATTATTTCAGATCGAGGTGCACAGTTTACCTCACATTTATGGAAGGCGGTTCAATGAGAGTTGGGCACGCAAGTTCAGCTAAGTACAACCTTTCATCCCAAGACGGATGGTCAGTCCGAGAGGACTATTCAGATATGCTTCGGGCATGTATTATAGATTTTGGAGGTTCGTGGGATCAATTCCTACCTTTGGCAGAGTTTGCTTATAATAATAGTTATCAATTGAGCATCCAGATGGCTCCTTATGAAGCCTTGTATGGTAGGCGATGTCGTTCTCCGGTTGGATGGTTTGAACCGGGAGAAGCTCGGTTATTGGGTACGGATTTAAATCAGGAGGCTCAAAATCATTCAAGATAGGCTTCGCACAGCTCAGTCTAGACAAAAGAGCTATTCGGATCGCAAGGTTCAAGATATAGCTTTCATGATTGGGGAGCGAGTATTGCTCCGAGTATCGCCTATGAAGGGCGTGATGAGATTTGGAAAGAAGGGCAAACTTAGCCCTAGGTTTATTGGCCCATTCGAGATTCTTGATCGTATGGGAGAGGTGGCATATAAGCTTGCCTTGCCACCTACCTTATCAGCTGTACATCCAGTGTTTCATGTGTCCATGCTCCGAAAATATCACGGCGATCCATCACACGTGTTAGATTTCAACACTGTCCAATTGGTCAAGGATCTATCATATGAGGAGGAGCCGGTAGCTATTCTAGATCGGCAGGTTCGATAGTTATGGTCGAAGAGTTTTTATTCTGTGCAAGTTCAGTGGAGGGGTCAGCCTCCTGAGGCATCGACCTGGGAGTCCGAGTCTGACATGCGGAGCCGATATCTTCATCTATTAAATGACTCAAGTACTTCTTTCTTTTGTTTGTTCGAGGAAAACGATTGTTTTAGAGGTGGAGAATGTGACGACCCAAAGGGACATCACTTGTTTTATTAATCATTTCGAGCTTTAGAGGTCCTAAAAACCTCATTTATAGTTGCCTCGATTTGTGTGTGCAGTCCGGGCGCGAAGCTGGAATTTTTTTATGTTGAAACATATGAAATATGTGGAAAATTTGAAGAATTTTGATATTAATATTGATATGGTTGACTTTGGTCAATATTTTTGGTAAACGGACCCGGACCCGTGATTTGACAGTCTTATAAAATTCGTAGAAAAATATGGAACTTGGGCGAGTGCCCGGAGTACAAATCCGAGGTCTAGAACCTCGGTAAAAGAATTTTTCTGTTAAATTATTTTCTGAAAATGTTTAAGGAAAATAAAACTGAAATTTGATTAAAAAGTAATGGTATCGGGCTCGTATTTTGGTTCCGACGCCGGGTACAAGTCATATATGTTGGTTTAGTGCTTCCTGTAAAGTTTGGTTGAAAACGGACGTCGTTTGACATGTTTCTGCTTTAAATTGGAAATTTTGGGAGTTATGAAATTTTGAATGAAATCTTGAGTTTTAAGGCTCAAATCATTGATTTTGATGTTATTTTGGCGATTTGATTGCGCGAGCAAGTTCATATGATGTTTTTAAGTCAGTGTATATTTTTGGTTTGGAGCTCCGAGGGCTCGGGTGAATTTTGGATAGGCCACGAGATCAATTTTTCATGTTAGAAAGTTTCTGTCAGCACCTGACCTGCAGAGTTTGCAAATACGAACAAAAGTTCGCAAATGCGAACTTACCAGATTTTTGCCTCGATTCGCTAATGTGAACAAAAGTTCCCGAATGCGAACTTCCCAGATTTTGCCTGGATTCGCAAATGCGAACAAAAGTTCGCAAATGCGAACTTCCCATCCTTGGCTTATTTCTCAAATCCCAGAATTTGGTCGCGGTTCGTAGTTGCGAACCCCTGCTCGCAAATGCGAACACAAAAACCTGTAAATCACGATTTCCAGCTTCATTTTTCATATTTCACAACCCAAAACATCCATTGGCGATTTTTCACGAACTACCTCTTCTCCAAATCATTGGTAAGTCAACTCTTACTCAATTTCTTCAAACTTTAACATCATCTATCATGTTTTCATCTTCAATTTAAGGGTTTTCATGGGTAAAAATGGAGAATTTGGGTAGAACTTAGGTTTTCATAAAAACTGGGATTTTGACCTCAATTTGAGGTCCGATTTAAAAACAAATTATATATTTGAACTCATGGATGATTGGGTGAATTTATTTTGGTTCGAAACTCGAGTTTCGATCATGTGGGCCCGGGGTCGATTTTTACTATTCCGGGCAGAATATTGTAAAACTTATATTTAGCCATGTGAAGTAGTTTGTTAAGTAGAATTGATGATATTAAGTCAATTGTGTATAGATACGATTGGATTGAAGCCAAATTGGAAAGGAAAAGGCATTGCTACGGATTGAGTTATTCATAAATATTCGAGGTAAGTGTTTGTTCTATTCTAGCTTGAGGGAATAGGAATTGAGTTATGTATGAATAGTTGATTAAGAGTTATTGGTGTTATACCGGTAACAGAGATAAATTGTAGGTTCAATGTCATTTATTGGTTATATACCGGTAAAATACATATAAATTGTTGAGTATGAGTTATTGGTGTTAGACCGGTAACGGGGATATATCGTTGATTTATTGTCATTTATTGGTTTTACACCGGTAATATAAATATTGTTGAAGTGAAGATTATCGGTTTAATACCAGTAATACTTTTATACACTCACTGTTGATCAGAGATTATTGGCTTAATGCCGGTAATATACATTATTAAAGAATTCGGATCGTGTGGCGCGCCGACCACTTATATATTAAAGAATTTGGATCGTGTGGTGCGCCAACCACTTATATATTAAAGAATTTGGGATCGTGTGGCACGCCGACCACTTATATGATAAAAAATAGGATCGTGTGGCACGTCGACAACAAAGTGATTTGAATCTTGGCAGTGGCCATAGTTGTCGGTAGCCTATTGTTACATTTGGGAGCGGGTGGTACGCTTACCATAAGATATGAAATGAAAAATGAGTTGAGACATGAAAGTAAGATTTGTTTCGTTGACCAGATTACTCCGGATATTGTGAGTTATTGACTATTATTTCAGAGAACAGATTCTTTCCTTATAAACATTTGATAACGTTTTCTGCTGTTGTATATATGTATATATATATATATATATATATATATATATATATATATATATATATATATACATACATATATGTGATACAAGTTTATGTGGGTGACTAGCCTTAGTCTCGTCACTACTTCACCGGGATAGGCCAGGCACTTACAAGCACATGGGGTCGGTTGTGCTAATACACTCTGCGCTCTTTTGCGCAGATACAGGTTACAGACAGCAGCAACGACAGTAACACGATTGTGGATATTCCGACTACTGAGACTATGAGGTAGCCTTCCAGGCGTCCGTAGGACCCATTGTTTCCTCTATCTATGTATTTTATTATGTTATCTCATGTATTCGAGATAAACAACTTATATTTCTTTCAGACAACTGTGTGTATTATTCTTAGAAGTTCGTGAGTATTGTGACACCAGTCTTGGGTAGTGTATCATGTTTGGGTTTTCTGTATCATATTTGATAAAATTGACTAAGTCTTCCGCTAAGTTTAATTGTTTCGCTGTAATTATATGATTTTATTTAAAGTCTTAAGAAAAGAATTGTAACTAATGAAAAATGTAAGTAACAGTTGGCTTGCCTAGCGTCCACTAGTAGGCGCCATCATGACTCCCGATGGTGGGAAATCCGGGTCGTGACAACCATTAGGTGATATACGTAGGGAACCGTTGACGGGTCCAACCACCCATTTTGAAAATGACAAAAAAAATGTCGAGTTTTAGTTTTTCAATAAATCAAAGTGATGCTGTTTTTGAAAATAGCCGAATGTTCCGAAAGGAAGCCGGAAGGCTATTTTTGCAAAAATGGCCACTTTGAAGTCATGTCTTTTCCCTTTTAAAATAATAGCTCGGAAAGGCTAATTCTTTCAAAATAATGAAAAATTGTCTTTCAAAAAATATTTCCCCTTTCTGAATAAAATCGCCTTTAATAAATGTGTAGGATAAGCACAATACAAAGTGAACCCTTTGCTTTAATGAACAAAATCCCTTTGGAGTTGCGGTTATGGTGAAACGATCTAGGCCAAGAGGGACAGGTTTGGGTCATCCGATATCTGAAAGATCTTACTGGGTTGATGGACATAATACCCTGGGGTGACATTATTCGGGCTCTCATTGCTTGTTGGGATCCTGCACATAATGTGCTACACTTCTCATATTTTGAGCTCACTCCTACATTTGAAGAAATTGCTTATTACATCGGGAAAGGCAAGGTTCACCTAAAGGATAAATATCCGGTGGCTCCGAGGGTAATTACAGTACACAGATTCCTCGATTCCCTGAAGATCGCCAGGAACGTTCATAATGAAGACTTGGCTCACGGGTTTTGTTCTATGCATTTCATCTACCACATATATGGTCATATTGGGGGATTTAATGACCCTACGAACAAATCTAACCGAGTCAAGTGGGAGGAACATAGGCGATTTGCCTTTATGGTGGCATTTTTGGGATTGATTATATTCCCGAGGAAAGATGAAAATATTGATATAAGAGTCACCGGGATTGTCAGTACTCTTCTTGTGCAAGACAATAGCACACTAGCACCGATGATCGTAGCTGATATCTTCCGTGCCCTCACATCCTGTAAAGCAGGGCATGACTTCTTCGAGGTGTGCAATTTACTTCTCCAGATATGGTTGATAGAACATTTGTGTTGTCACCCTCAGTTCTCGAGTTACGGATCATCCGAAAAGACGTGCATTGAAGAGTTTTACATGAGAACAAAAGAAGTTAAGTTGCCAAAAGGATCAAAAGGTTGGATCATATACTTGCGATCGTTGACTGCTAGCCAAATTGATTGGGCATACGGATGGTTGCCCCTCAACGAGGTGATATACATGCCAACAGAAGGGTCACATTTTCTGATAATGGATCTTAAAAGAATCCAGCCTTATGCACCGTACAGGGTATTAAGGCAGCTTGGGAGATATCAGGTCACCAAAAGACGGGGACCTCAGCCTACAAGCCATAGAAATCAGTCCTGACGGACAATTCCCGGAAGCAAAGATTCGACAGATCTGGAATGAATGCCAATGCTTAAGAGTAGACACTTGTGTAGGAAACCGAGCTCAAGAAGAAGTATCACCAGGGTATGCCACATGGTATCGCCGGGATGTCGAGCATGAGAGACCAATGAAGAGGCCTCACATTCAAGAGTTGTCCAAGCAGTCTAAGGAACAAAAAGATTGGGTGGCCAAAGAAAATGAGTACCGAGCCAGAATCATCTTGTTGGAGAAATAATTCCAAGACCTCAAATTCAAAAGCAGCTTACAAGCGGCATCCGATGAGGGAGATAAGAAACCGCTGAGGAAAGAGAATGAAATCCTAAAGGCTCAAATTGCAAAGATGAAAATAGCAGGCAAAACCCCAATTCGACTTGCCCGAGATGAGAAGTTAATTGAAAATCTTCGGCGCAAAGTGAATGACTATAGCTTTGATCTAGATAAAGCTGAAAAAGAGTTAGTCGGGGTTCAAAAATAACTAGCCAGGAATACCGAAGAAAGAGTTCGAATGGTTCATTGGTTACAAGATGAACATAATGTTGAGGTAGCCCAATTTAGGAAGAAGATCATTACAGCCAAAGTCAAAAGTAGCAAACAAACCAAAGCGTTTGAAGTAGAGAGAGAACATTGCTACATGGATATAGATCAGTTAGAATTGGAGCTACAACAACTACAAAAGAAGAACCAGCAAACCTTAGATGCTCGTGCCGAACAAATTGGTAGGTTGCTTCAGGAAAAAGGGGTCATCGGGGAAAGGATTGTCAACATTGCTCAGTACATCACAAGGAAATGCCAATTGTGTAAAGATATGTCCCAGTCAACAATCACATCAGCAGTATTGTTCTTTCTAAAGCAAGTAATGATTGACCTAGACAAACTCCAAAGTTGATTAGCATATAGGCCCGCGGCAAGACACAACGATGTCTCGCGGACACTAGGAGCTTTAATGTACTCGTAGGGCATGCATTTTGTATTTGTATTTTTCTTTTTGCATTTGTAACCGGTGTTTGAGTATCAATGAAAATTCAAAAAGAAGTTGCTATTATTTTATTTCGTTTTATGCAAATTGCTTGGGAGATAGGCAAACATGTAGGAACGAAAAACAAAAATGTAAAAAACAATTTTAAAAAAAAAAGTGGAAAAGAAGAAAAAGAAATAAACAGAAACGTAATAAAATGAAGAAAAATAAAAGTGAAAAAGAAAGCTGGTGGTTCTTAGAGGAATAATGTCGGGATGATGCATAATGACTAGGCAAAATTTGTGATTTTAAGAAATTGTGGATGTTTATCGCTTATGAGCTAACTATTAATGAGTTTTGTTGTTGATGAGTATCATATTTTTTGTTGGCAACTGGCATTCTGGCACATCACAGCTACAATACACATTCAAAATCCATGACCAAACCAGTAACTCAGGAAATAGATCCCACTATTATGGACCCGGTGCAAGAAGAAGAAGTTATGGATGTAGCTAGTATGAAAGAAGAGATGTACAAATTAAAACAGCAGATGTTAGAGATGTACCAGTCCTGGTCTAGGGGTCAACCTTTGCCTTCCTATTCATCCAACCTAGCATATATCCCTCCTACAAACCCAAATCCTGAACCACCCACTATGAATTCATCCTCCACATATCCAACTTACAGCATTACTATGCTACAACCTCACAAACACCTCCACCTTTGTCTAAACAAGCTCCACCACACCACCTCAGGTCACTCTATTATACGCGGCACTGCCACCCATTGCTTTACACAAATCTTCCAGTGAACATGTGTTCCATGTTCAGGACACCCATTATTATCCGCTAGAACCTACTTTCAGGCAACACGATTCCTACACCTCGCTCATAGACATGACAGAAGAGGAAAAGCCTGTCAGAAATCTTGAACAGGAAGAGATGGCCCGTAAGATGAAAAGTCTTGAGCAGTTATTTCGTAACATGCAAGGGCTGGAAGGCCAAGTGAGTGTTGCGTACAAAGATCTATGTTTGTTTCCGGAGGTCCAGCTACCAGCCGGGTTTAAACTACCCAAGTTTGATATGTATGACGGTAACGGGGATCTAATAGCCCATCCGAGGGGTTACTACAGTAAAATGCGCGGAGCAGGAGGAAGGGACGAGTTGCTCATGGCTTATTTCATCCAAATCTTAAGTGGTTCGGCGTTGAAATGGTATACTTGACAGGATCATACTAGATGGTTCATCTGGGATGACTTAGCTCAATCGTTTGCAAACCATTTCAAATACAATTTAGAAATTATCCCTGAGAGGTTGTCGTTGACTAAGATGGAGAAGAAACCCGGAGAAAGTTTTTAGGAATACGGATTCAGATGGAGGGAGCAGGCTGCACGTGTAGACCTACCAATGAAAGAAGGAGAAATGGTGGATTGCTTCTTACAGGCTTTAGAGCCGACATACTTTGGCCACTTAGTATCGGCAATTGGAAAAACCTTTAACGGGGTAGTCAAGATGGGTAGCTTTGTAAAAGAAGAGCTAAAGACAAATAAGATCATGAACTACTCAGCCATCAAGGCCACAAACCAAGCAATACAGACTGGAACCGGAGGGTCGATTGGCAAGAAGAAGAAGGAGGAAGTTACGGTCATTGAAGGTAGATCATGGTCCCGGGGCCCCAACCCATATCATCATCAACCTAGCCCATACCAACCATATCCACCAGCACCATATAGCCCACCTCTACCATATTATCCTCCAACCAGCCCATATTTTTTTGTCCAACATGCTCAATCTTACCCACCGCCTTCACATGCATGGCGTACCCCAGCTCCACAAAATGTCTACCACGCACAAATTTCCTATCCGCCTTCCAAAACATATAGAAATCCAAATCGACTCAATTTCCATCCAGATTCAGAAGTAAAAGTTGATAGAGCCCAAAGGAAGAGAACATTCACGCCATTGGGGGAGTCATATACCAGTCTTTTTCACCGTTTGAGAGAACTAGGGATGTTGAGCCTTATTGAACCAAAATTTCCTAACCCTCCACCCAGAAATCTAGACCAATCAGTCCGTTGTAAGTATTGTTACGGGGCACCAAGACATGATACAGAAAAGTGTTGGCATTTAAAGTCCGCAATACAGGAATTTATTGGTACCAGGAGAATTGCGGTGCAAGCTCCAAAAACTCCCAATATCACGCAGAATCCTTTGCCAGCACATCACGAGACGCATATGATAGAGTTGGAGCAGGGGAAGAACTGTAGAAAACCTTCTCAGTCAGTGATGATGATTAAAGCGAACAACAAGGTGGAGGGGGAAGTTGAAAAGGAGAAAGTGTCAACTGAGTTACCAACAAAGAAGCCATCAGAGATTGAGCCTGTGAAAGTAGTAGTACCGAGAGTGAAACCTTTGCTGACCGTGAAGTAAGCTTATGTAGAGCTGGTGGTTATCAAACTAGTGGTGCAGATGCCAGTTGTAAATACCAGGGCCTTACCGTGGAACTATGATAAGGTTACAATGATGTATAAAGGGAAGGAAGTTAAAGGAGAAATCAATGAAACTTATGGTTTAACTCGCTCCGGGCGATGCTTTGCCGTGGAAGAATTGAGAAAGACAAAAATGGTAAAGAAAAACCCAGCTCATGTAAAGAAGGCAGTTGCTGAAGAGGAAGCGGAAGAATACTTGAAGAAGATGAAGGCTCAAGACTATTCTATAGTGGAGCAATTGAGAAAGACGCATGCGCAGATTTCATTGTTATCATTGCTAATCCATTCTGAGGAACATAGAAAGGCGTTGATGAAAATTTTAAATGAAACCCATGTGCCCGAGAAGATTTCAGTATGTCATCTGGAGAAAATCACAAACAAGATCTTTGAGACAAATAAGATAACATTTTCAGATAGTGAGTTGCCATTGGAAGGAACGGAGCATAATAAAGTACTATACCTCACAGTCAAGTGTGAAGAATCTGTAGTAACCCGTGTTCTGGTGGACAACGGATCAAGTGCCAATATCTGCCCACTATCAACCTTGGGGAATTTGAAGGTCAATCATGAAAGAATTCATCAGAACAGTGTATGTGTACGGGGTTTTGATGGCGGTGGCAAGAACACTGTAGGGGATATCATACTGGAGATCACTATCGGACCAGTGGATTTCACTATGGAGTTTCAAGTGCTAGATGTCGCTGTATCATACAACCTTTTATTGAGACGTCCGTGGATCCACACGGTGAAAGTTGTACCATCCTTTTTGCATCAGATGGTAAAATTTGAGTGGGAGCAACATGAGATAATAGTACACGGAGAAGATGATGTTTGCAATACTATTACACCATTTGAGGAAGCTGAAGGAGATAAAGGTCCGTGGATGTACCAAGTCATGGACACTGTGGTAGTGAACAAAATATCTGAGGGAGAAAACATGCCAGTACCTATGGTAGCCCCTGCAGCAGTGATGGTCGCTAAGGCGATGATAAAAAATGGGTTTTCTCCGGGAAAGGGCTTAGGAGTGACTTTGCAAAGTATAAAACACCGCCTATCTACCTTCCGGGCAGTACTGACACTTTTGGCTTTGGTTTCAATCCTACCATTGACGATATCCAGAGAGCTAAGAAAATGAAGAGGAAAGGGTGGTCCCTCCCAAAACCTATCCCAAAACTATCCAACTCCTTTTGTCAGGCCTGGTACACAGAAACATCTGGCGACTGTTATGCCAAACCGTGCTGAGATAAAACCGGATGAAGAACTTCTATCAAGATTTGAAAGGCTATTTGAAGATGTGAATTTGTTGGAGATGGGTGAGGGAACAAGCAAAATGGATTTTCAATTTGTGGGACCCTACGTTATGCTAAATAACTGGGAAGCTACTCCTCTTCCGATCAAGAGGGAGTTGTGGTAGTTAGCTTTTAATATTTCATTTCCCCAAAAGTTGTCTTGTTTTTAAAATTGTAATCCCACATCCCGTTAAATCAAATGTATCCAACTCTTATTACCTTTTGAAAATTCAATGAAATGCAATTTATTTTCTTCCTCCATTTTTGACTTATTTTATTTTTCTTCTTTTGTACAGTTCAATATTTGCTGATTCCAATGATATGTCATGCATGAAGGATTCCCGATCCAGTCTTGATAATCGAATAGTTATACATGAAATTGAAAGTGAACATGAAGTAGAATATGAGGATGAGGAAGTACTGGAGGACATTAGTAAAGATTTGAGCCATTATGAGGAAAAATCCAAACCGAACTTAAATGAGACGGAGTTTATTAATCTGGGAAGTGAGGAGAATGTCAGAGAAACAAAGATTAGTGTGCATTTAGAAGCTTCCCTCAGAGAAGATTTAATCAAGTTGTTACATGAGTATAAGGACATATTTACTTGGTCCTATGATGACGCGCCTAGGCTCAATACTGATTTGGTGGTACATAAATTGCCTATTTATCCAGAATGTCGGCCGGTAAAGCAGAAGTTAAGGAAATTTAAAACGGACATCAGCGTAAAAATAAAAGAAGAAGTTAACAAGCAATTCGAGGAGAAGGTCATACGGGTTACTAAATATCCCACCTGGTTAGCTAACGTTATGCCAGTTTCGAAAAAGGATGGAAAGACCAGGGTATGCATTGATTATCGGGATCTCAATAAAGCTAGTCCAAAGGATGATTTTCCACTGCCAAATATCCATATATTGATCGACAATTGTGCCAAGCATGAAATTGGTTCTTTTGTGGATTGCTATGCGGGTTATCACCGGATCCTGATGGACGAAGAAGATGCAAAAAAGATAGCCTTTATCATGCCTTGGGGAACATATTGTTACAGTGTGATGCCGTTCGGGTTAAAGAATGCTGGGGCTACAAATATGAGGGCAATGACCACTATGTTTCATGATTTGATACACCGAGAGATCGAAGTATATGTGGACGATGTCATCATTTAGTCTAAAAGGCAATATGACCATGTCAAGGATTTAAGAAAGTTTTTCTAGAGGCTCCGAAGATATAATCTCAAGCTCAATCCAGCAAATTGTGCTTTCGGGGTGCCGTCAGGAAAGTTATTGGGGTTTATAGTAAGCCGACGTGGTATTGAATTAGATCCTTCAAAGATAAAAGCAATCTTGAATTTGCCTCCGCCGAGGAACAAAAAAAAAGTGATGATTTTATTGGGCAGGTTGAATTATATCAGCAGATTTATTGCTCAGTTAACGTCAACTTGTGAGCCCATTTTTCAAATTGTTGAAGAAAGATGCTACGATGAATTGGACTGATGAATGTCAAGAAGCATTTGATAAAATTAAGGAATATCTGGCTAATCCTCCACTATTGGTTCCTCCAGAACCGGGAAGACCTCCGATCCTGTATTTGACTGTATTGGATAATTATTTTGGATGCGTACTGGGGCAGTATGACGAAACAGGAAAGAAAGAGCAAGCAATATATTATCCCAGTAAGAAGTTTACATCTTACTAGGTAAAATATACCCAGTTGGAGAGGACATGTTGTGCTTTAACATGGGTCGCTCAAAAACTGAAACATTACCTGTCGGCTTATACCACTTGTTTGATATCCCGGTTGGACCCACTGGACTATATATTCTAGAAGCCTATGCCTATAGGAAGACTTGCTAAATGACAAATTCTACTCACAGAGTTTGACATCATCTATGTAACTCGTACGACAATGAAGGCGCAAGTAGTTGCAGATCATTTAGTATAAAACCCAGTTGATGATGAGTATGAGCTGTTAAAAATATATTTTCCTGATGAGGAGACAATGAACATTGAAGAAGTAGAGCAAGATGACAAGCCAGGATGGAGAATGTACTTTGATTGGGCCGTCAATAGCAAGGGAGTTAGAATTGGGGAAGTGCTCATTTCAGAAATGGGTCAATATTATCCCATTACCACACAGTTTTGATTCTTCTGTACTAATAACATGGCCGATTACGAAGCATGCATATTGGGATTGAGAATGGCAATAGATATGGGTGTTCAAGAGATTTTTATCATGGGTGACTCGGATCTTTTGATACATCAGATTCAATGAGAATGGGAGATAAGGGATTTGAAACTGATACCTTATCGACAGTGTCTGCATGAATTGTCCCAGAGATTTCAATCTATAGAGTTCAAAGACAACCCAAGAATGCACAATGAAGTAGTGGATGCTCTGGCCACATTATCCTCCATGTTGCACCATCCAGATAAAGCTTATGTGGATCCACTACAGATACAAGTTCATGATCAAAATGCTTATTGTTTTGTTGTGGAAGAAGAACTTGATGGTTAGCAGTGGTATAATGATATCAAAGAATATTTGAGAACTGGAGTGTACCTAGAACAGGCCACAAGGGACCAGAAAAGGGCTATAAGGCGATTGGAAAATGGATTTTTCCTCAGTGGAGGAGTTGTATATAAAAGAACACCGGATTTGGGTCTATTGAGATGCATAGATGCACAACAAGCTAACATAATTATGGCTGAAGTACATGTAGGAGCTTGTGGACCTCATATGAGCGGATACTTTTTAGCCAAGAAAATACTGAGAGCAGGATATTATTGGCTCACCATGGAGCGTGATTACATTAGATATGTGCGGAAGTGCCATCAATGTCAGATACACAGAGATTTGATTCACTCCCCACCCTATGAGTTGCATACAATGTCAGCACCGTGGCCATTCGTCGCCTGGGGCATGGATGTTATCGGACCAATAGAGCCTGCACCATCTAATGAGCACAGAGTTATCTTGGTAGCAATTGATTATTTTACTAAATGGGTGGAGGCAAAAATATTTAAAGTAGTGACAAAGAAAGCAGTAGTGGATTTCTTGCGCACAAATATCATTTGTCGCTTTGGAATTTCTAAGGTGATTATCATGGATAATGGAGCAAATCTGAACAGTCACCTCATGGCAGAAGCATGTCAAAGGTTCAAAATCCTGCATCATAACTCTATACCTTATAGGCCTAAAGCGAATGGAGCAGTGGAGGCTGTGAACAAGAATATTAAGAAGATTCTCAGGAAGATGGTGGAAGAGTCAAGGCAATGGCATGAAAAACTACCATTTGCTCTCATGGGTTATCGTACAACTGTACGTACTTCACTTGGCGCAACACCTTACTCATTGGTGTATGGAACAGAGGTAGTCATAACTGCATAAATTGAAATAACTTCTCTTCGGATCATAGCTGAGGTTGAAATTGGTGATGATGAATGGGTAAAAGCTCGGTTAGAACAATTGAGCTTGATTGATGAGCAAAGGTTGGTGGTAGTTTGCCATGGACAGCTATATCAGCAGAGGATGGCCAGAGCTTACTATAAGAAAGTACATCCGCAGAAATTTGAAGTGGGACAGTTGGTGCTTTGACGTATTTTGCCTTATTGGGCCGAAGCAAAAGGAAAGTTTACACAAAATTGGCAAGGGCCATTCATGGTGTCACGGGTATTGTCCAACAGAGCTTTATATTTGACAGATATTGAAGGAAAATGTGTAGAGACTGCTATCAATTCAGATGTATGATTCATTTTTCATATGTACAATTGTATTTGTCATAATTTTGAAATTGAAATGATGAAGGCATTTTATTCTCTATCCAAACACTTTATCCCTTGATACCCCTATTGAGCGTTATTGCTTTATTCTTTCATATCCCTCTCTCAGAATCAATTATGGACAAGAAAAAAAAAGGATGCAAGAAAAAGAAAGAATTATGAAAGAAAAAAATATGAATGAAAGAAAAATGATGAAAAAAGAGAAAAAGAAAAAGACAAAAAAGAAGAATGCAAACAAAAGAAGAAAATCGGGAAAAAGTCAGAACGCAATAATGAAGTGAACGTATGGTTTGAACTACGTCTGACTTGATCCCGAAAGGGTACGTAGACAGCTTCAATGAGGTTCAGTCAAGACAGAAATACAATCCAAGATTCCCCAAATATTGAAACTGGGGCAGAAGTTATGTTTATGATTCCGAGAGTTGTAAATATTTTTGAACCCTCATTAAATTTTGAGCCTTTATACCCTTCTTTCTGAACCCATCCAAAAGCCACATTATAGTCCAAAGAAAGACCTTTTGATTAATTTCAAGGAAATGATGATACATTGAGAATAAGGAGAAACATGGCATGGACAATACCCAGAGGTTTGGAAACAAAAATAAAGAAAAAATAAAAATGAGAGAGTCTTATTGGTGAAAATCCTAACCATAAGGCGATTGTGAGATAAGAGAAAATAAAAATGAGAGAGTCTTATTTGTGAAAACCTTAACGGGTACCATAAGGCGAACGTGAGATGAGAGATTAAATGAGAGAGTCTTATTGGTGAAAACCCACACCATAAAGCGAAAGTGAGGAATATTTTGATGAATGAAGGAAAAACAACAAAAATAAGAAAGGTTTGGGTTAAAGGAAAGGATGGAGTCAAAATAGCAACAATTCGATTGGACAGACATGGTCAGAATTTAAATACATGGCATGGTCAGAAGAATCAGCCGTCATACCCAGATAAGTTCTGTCTTTACTCCAAAACACCCTTACCCCTTCAAATTCATATCTCTTCTTTTCATTGATCAGAACCAGTTTCCCGTAGAAGCTAACTACCAGCTTCTTATGTTAAGAGGCGTAATAACACTGGGTCAAAAAAGAAATTAAAAATAAAGAGGATGGCAATCAAGGCCAAAGGAAAAATGAAAAGAAAAGAAACAAAAAAGGGAAAAGCAAAAAGAGGATTACAAAGGAAAAGTTGAAGAAAATATGGCAATGGACCGCAAAGTAGGATGAAACAAAAAAAGGCAGACAATGGAAGCAAAGCTAACAAGAATGCTAGTTGCTATCATTTTATAACTAATAGGATTGTTCACTGATTTAGACAGGGACAAAAGATTCAAATTCTCACTAATCACTTTAAAGTGAATGTGACCAATGTGGGAGGAAAACACCAAAAAGAAATACAACAATAAAAGGGGAAATCCGAAGATGAGGACTCATTCAAGTTATCAAGAAACCTACCCAAATAGCAAGGGAGGTATGATCTTTCCAAAAACTCACACCCTAGTTATCAAACTAAGGGAATATTTTTATGTATTTTCATTTCATGCATCAGGCGCCCACATGGATAATGAGGGAATACTTTTCTGCATTTTTCATTTTTTTCATCAGGCGGCCACCTGGATAATGAGGGAATACTTTACTGCATTTTTCATTTCATGCATCAGGCGCCCACCTGGATAATGAGGGAATATTTTTCTGCATTTTTCATTTCATGCATCAGGCGCCCACCTGGATAACAAGTGAATACTTTTCTGCATTTTAATTTCTGTTTGGCGCCCACCTGGATAACAAGGGAATACTTTTCAGAATTTTTAATTTCTGTTCAGGCGGCCACCTATATAAGAAGGGAATACTTTTCTTCATTTTAATTTTTGTTCAGGATCTCACATGTATAACAAGGGAATACCTTTGTGCATTTTAATTTATGTCAGGCGCCCACCTGTATAACAAG
This sequence comes from Nicotiana noctiflora, assembly GCA_032618575.1. Classification (NCBI taxonomy): domain Eukaryota; kingdom Viridiplantae; phylum Streptophyta; class Magnoliopsida; order Solanales; family Solanaceae; genus Nicotiana; species Nicotiana noctiflora. The sequence goes on along the minus strand of JASVEL010010794.1, from coordinate 16,436 downwards.
GGAATACCTTTCAGCATTTTAAATTCTGTTCAGGTGCCCACCTATATAACAAGGGAATACTTTTTAGCATTTTAATTTATGTTCAGGCGCCCACCTGTATACAAAGGGAATACTTTCAGCATTTTTAATTTTTGTTCAGGCGCCCACCTGTATAACAAGGGAATACTTTTCAGCATTTTTTATTTATGTTCAAGCAGCCACCTGTATAATAAGGGAATACTTTCTGCATTTTTAATTATTTTTCTAACATGAGCAACACCATAACACATGGGAAAACCCCACACTGGGGCAGAGGAAAAGTTTTCTTTGTTTTTGTTTCTGTTTTTAAACAGGTATTGACCTGGAGGCAAGAAACACAATTGGAAGTCACACGAAGGGATGGAAACAGTATATCAGAAACAAGAAAATAATTAAAAATACACAAAAATAAGGATGCAAATAAAAAGAGCAAAATGTGATATGGAAAAGCAAGACAACTCAAGAAGACCAGTCATAGATAAGATTTATTGTAACTCATAAAATCATAGCTTAGAATAGCTTCTTTATTTTCATTTTTATCCGGTGTAACAAGGAGTTAGTTAGTGATTATAGCAACAATAGCAGCAACAGCAAGTCTTGGTAGTTTCAAACTACCAGACCTTCCCGAACTACACTAACATGATTCCTATTTAGCCCAGGATATGTAGGCAACCTCTGAGGCAGGGTGCGGTCAAAAGGTTTTCAAAATGTTTCTTACGGAATATGCCAGTGGGCAAAAATCTCTCATTACTGCTCACTTATCTTTGCACTGAAACTCTTCGTGTTTCCGAACAAAGAGGGGCAGCTGTGAGGACATGATTTTTGCCATAAGCAAACAAATTCCAATATAAAAATAAAAATAAGAATTTTGATGTGCAATTGTGTGTTTTAATTGAAATAATTGTGTGTTTTAATTGAAATAATTGTGTGTTTGTTGTTAAAATAAATTTGAAATTAAAAACTACAAAAAGAATCAATTAGAAAATGTCACAAATATATTAAAAATTAGAGAAAATCAACAAAAATTTTAAAAATACCGGAAAAATAAAAGAAAATAGCAAAAAATATCATAAAATACTAGAAAAATCAGGAAAAATAGGAGAATAAAAGAAATACAACAATTGAAAATAAATATAAAAAGAAAAAATGCAATACAAAATAAAAATACAAAGAAAATAATTAAAATACAAGGAAAATACAAAAAATACAATAAATGTGGGTTGAAATACAAGAATACAGGCCCAAATGCATAAAGGCCCAAGAGGTTAACCAGCTGGCCAGTCTAAGCCAAAACCATACGACGTCGTGTAGGGCTAATTAATCTTAACCGTTGATAATAACAATCCAACGGATCTCATGAGTTGGCTTAATAGAAAGCTAAACGACGCCGTGTAGAAATTTAATCTTGGCCGTCCAAAGAAATGATCAGATGGATGGTGTTAAGTCTCATAAAGAACTAAACGACACAGTATCATGAATTAATCCTTGCCGTCCATGTTTGAAGATCTAACGGATGCCAGGCTATCTCTAACCAAATTAAACGACATAGTTTTGAGGAGATAAATCGTGGCCATTGATCATAGTTGATCCAAGAGCCAGGATCGTTTAAGATCAAAACGGTATATAAGTCCCTGTCTCCCGTTCAAAATCGATACATACACTCACATTATACAGACTCAAACCCTAGCCGCCCACCTCGTCGTCTTCTTCATCTCTTCTCCCATGGAGACTGGCCTGAAACCATGGATGTTTCCGTCCAAAACCACTATCAAACCTCTTTTCCTTCATCCTCACACACCACAACCACCTTAAAAACCTAGAAAACCAAAAGCCCTTTCTTTCTTTAAAATCCGGTTGTCGGAACCCTAGCCGGCGACCTTCAACTTATGAACCAGTGTCCTATTTTTATACCACATGACCACCTCAAAGAGGTCTTTCACCTAGTCTAGGTGGTTAACCTTGAAAAGCCGGAACGTCTCGAATATAGAAAAGAAGTTCACCGGAACCCTACTCCAGCGAACACCCAAACACCTAGAACACCCCCTTACCCACCAAAACTCCAACACAAACCCCATTGAAAAGATCTAGATATTAGAAGGCTTCAAGTCTTCAAGGTTTCTTGAAGCCTAAAAATAACAAAATAAAAAAAAAGAAAGAAAAAGAAAGTAACGGAATCTGAAAAGCTAAGTGTTCCTACCCTTATCTTCTTTGCCTGTTTTGCCTAATGTAAATGTTCTTTGCCTATTTGCCTTCTGAATGTTTTCTATTCTTGATGATTCTTATTAGCATGTGTTTATTGCATGTCAGTATCTATCCTGTTTCTTTATACATGACTAGTATATTTTAGTGCTTTAGGGTTTTTAAGAAGTTTTACACATGAATCGTGGTTAAATATGCTTCTTTATGTGTTCTGTCCACCATGTCTGGTCTGAAATTATGCTTTGATTGATTGAGATTCAACCATTATCAAAACTTCTCTTTGAGTTCTAGTTAATTGGAAATTAATTTACGATTAAGGCTATGTGTGCAATACAACATGAATAGGCTATATTTGTAATCTGATTCATCTGTTAGACTATTCTGAATCTTAGGATACTTTTTGATTTGGTTATAGCTGTAAAGATCTAGGTTTAGTTTCTGTAGGCTAAAATAGATATGGCTATTTTTGAAATAGTTAAGATGGTTATTCCTGAAATGATTAAATCTGTTTGTTAGTCTGGCTATTCCTGAAATAATTAAATTGGTTATAAGTTTAAGTGGCTAGTATTGCAAACCCATTTCTGGTTATTTACCTAATGTTAATAAAGGGGCTACATTTTAAATAAGCTTAAGTCTGTTAAAAAGGGGTTAAAATGAAAGGGGTTTGGGGTTTAAATCTGGCTAAGTCTTAAATATGTTATAAGAAACTGGTTATTAGTTAAATAGGTACTAAACCTAGTCTGCCCACACGTTAGTAGGTTGGGTAAATAGAGAACAATAATAAGGGTATAAAGAGAATAAGAAATGGCATAATTGAAGATTTAATAGAGCCTATAGGGATGTAAAAGACTTTGCTAACTAGTATTCTTGTAATTAATCACAAAATAAAGGGTAAGATAGGTATAATAAAAAGGTAGAATTGAAATTACCCTTAGCAAGTGAGGGCAGCCTAGTAAAATACCCTCAATAGAATCTAAAAAAACTACCTAGAACCTTCCAACAAGGGCTTGAAGGCATTTCGACACCCAATTCAGGGTATTAAACTATAATTAATAGAAAAATAAAGGGGAGGGAATTCGAAATAAGTTATTTGAATTTCCCCCTCAAATTTCACCCCAAACAGTCTATAAATAGGCTTCAATTGAATGAAAAATGGGTTAGAGATTCTGCATTTAAATAGAGGTTGGAAAAAAGGGTTAATCTCTGGGAGTTCTGATTTCTGCAATTTAAAAGAGGGTTTGTAAGCTTAGGCTACTGAAATTCTAGCTAACTTCTTTGCTGGAATCTGGAATTCTATTAGAGTCTATTGTCCTTCAGCCTTGCTGGTTTCTATTTGAGCTCTTTGACCCTATTTGTTGATTTGCTGGATTGCTGAACTCTGGAATTTTATTTGCTACTATACTTGCTGCCGTGTCTGCTACTCTTCTATTGCTCTATTGCTACTATTGCTGACTATTCTTCATCCAACCTAGACTCTTAAGCCTTTTCTGGTGAATCGGGTACATTTTCTTCTCCGGAAATGTAACTACAATTTGATTAAAGAAATGGAAGTTTTATGAGCTGTTTGGATGATGTCTGCTGCTGTTTTCTTATAGTTTTCGTAATTACCATGCTTTAGAGTTCATGTAATTTAGTAGGATGGTTTGTAATAATTAAATACTACATGTAATCGAGATAAAGTAAGTAGGTAGTGTAGTAGTAGTAGTATACATGTAAATATAGTTATCATTAGAATTAGGTTAAAAATAGGTTAATATATGAATCTAATACACCTAGTTAAAACTAGCTTAACATATGAAATGGTAATCGACTGATCTCGTTAACTAGAGTCTGATAATTAGTCTATAAAGGAAATAAGTAGATAAGTTACAACTGTTTTATCACTCAAACTCGTTTAATAACAATTTACAATAGCATAAGTTAGAATCCAGTAATTAATAATAGTTTAAACATGTTCTAATAGTATAGTCATCACTGTTCAAATAATTGAAATAGAAATATTACTGTTTAAGTTATGTTAATGCTTAATTAGTAATTAGAATTTAGAATCAATATTGATAAATATGTATTCCAGATCCTTATGAAATAAAAATGACATTTGTTGATTTATTCTGTTATCTAATGGATGTTTGTATGATTGTTATGAAATTTCAATTTTACGTTGTATTTTCCCCGTCTGTTCTGGGCCTAATCGAGAACACAGGCCTAGATTCAATTGAATTTACTTTTGGACTTCTGAATAACGATACATGTACATACTGGGTTTCAGAAGCCCAATTGTGTGTATTAGACTATTAATACAGTCTATAAGTCCAGGCCTGGAAATGGACGGTTGGGCCTAAACATATTAACATCGAGTTCTGAAAATATCATAATTATAACATAATTAAGAGGAAAAAATAAAAATAGCAAATATAGTATTTGATAGGTTTTGACTTTAAAAAATAACGGGATGAGCCTCGTATAAAAATAAAAATACGCAGGGACCCCACATGAACTGTAATAAAATGTTAGACTCGGGAAGACCGTTTAATGAATTTCATGGTCTTTCCTAAATATGATAAGACGTAGACGTTATAGGCTCAATTAAAATATACATTCCTAAATACGAGTGCACATTTTATGTGACTCAAATCTCAAATCCCGGCGAAGCTGAAACGTATTAAAGTCACATGCGTATTGGTTGTGGTGTGACTCGAAATGAGTTTTCGCAACGTCGCAAGTCGTTAAAATATTAAAACAGGACATTCACATTCTGTAAAAACATATAAAGAAATTAAATAAGTCAAAAATGACAGTTGAGCGACCGTGCTAAAACCACGGAATTCGGAAGTGCGTAACACCTTCTCACGGGTTAACAGAATTCCTTATCCGGATTTCTAGTTTCACGGACTATTAAAACATAGTCAATTTCCTCGGATTCGGGATTAAACCGGTGACTTGGGACACCATTATCTTCCCATATGGCGACTCCGAGATCTAAATAAATCCCGTTCTGATTGTCCTTAAAGTGGAAAAACTCCTTCGTCGTTGTTATTATTATATCCTATCCTGGGGTGTATTAGTAATTAATGGGGTATACCTTATTCTTCGGAAAAAAGGGTAGTAAAAAGGAAGGTGTGACATTGTTGAAATTGAAGATTATTGGTTTAATACGGTGATACTTATATATACTTACTGTTGATCAGAGATTATTGGTTCAATGCCGGTAATATACATTATTAAAGAATTAGGATCGTGTGGCACGCCGACCACTTATATTATAAGAAAAATGGTATCGTGTGGCACGCCGACCACAAAGTTATTTGAATCATGGCATTGGCCATAGTTGCCGGTAGCCTATTATTAAATCTAGGAGTGAGTGGTACGCCTACCACAAGATATGCAATAAAAATGTATTGAGACATGAAAGTAAGTTTTGTTCCATTGTTCAGATTATTTCTGATATTATAAATTATTGGTTGCTATTTCAGAGCAGATTCTTTCCTTTAAATGTTCGTTAATGTTTTCCTGTTGTTATATATATATATATATATCCCAACTGTACAAGTTTATGTGGGTGTTTGGTCATTGCCTCGTCACTACTTCGTCGGGATAGGCTAGGCACTTACCAGCACATGGGGTCGGTTGTGTAATTACTACACTCTGCGCTCTTTTTGTGCAGATACAGGTTACGGACAACAGCAGCGGCAGTAGTACGATTGTGGATATTCCGACTACTGAGACTTCGAGGTAGCCTTGCAAGCGTCCGCAGGACCCGTTGTCTCCTCTATCTATATTTTTTTTCATTTTGTTATCTCATGTATTCGAGATAAACATCTTATATTTCTTTCAAACTATTATGTGCATTATTCTTAGAAGTTCGTGAGTATTGTGACACCAGTCTAGGGTAGTGTATCATGCTTGGGTTTTCTGTATCGTATTTATTAAAATTTGCTAAGTCTTCCGCTAAATTTCTTTATTTCACTGTAAATTTATCATTTTATTTAAAGTCTTAAAAAGAGAGGTGTAACTAATGGAAATGTAAGTAAGAATTGGCTTGCCTAGCTTCCACTAGTAGGTGCCATCATGACTCGCGATGGTGGGAAATCCGAGTTGTGACAAGTTGGTATCAGAGCTCTAGGTTGAACATGTCTCACAACTCACGAACAACCTTAGTAGGGTCTGAGGGATCGGTACAAAGACGTCTGTATTTATCCCCCAGAGCCTATAGAGTTAGGAAAATCTTCCCTTTATTCTTTCCAGTCGAGCGACTTTGATCTTTCGAATGCTAATTGAATTTATACTCTGTTCTTCTGCAGATGGCAAGAACACGCATTTCCTCATCTACTGACCAGCAGCACGAGGTTGCAGCAGCAGCAGCTTCTGCTAGGGGAAGAGGCTGAGGCCGAGGTTGAGGCCGTCCAGGAGGCCGAGGTAGGGGTAGAGCTTAGCCCCGAGCAGTAGCACAAGTGGCAGAACCTCAGTTTCATATCTGTGAGGAGGTTCCAGCCCCAGCGGTTCAAGTGGGCCCAGCTCAGGACCCTAGGAGGGATTATGTTTACACCGGATCTTCAGGATGCTTTAGTCCAGATAGCAGGTTTTATGGACAATATCACCATAGCAAGTTTACTACCAGTAGCACCAGCCACTTCTCAGGCTGGAGGAGGTAATTAGACTCCTGCTACGCGTACTCCGGAGCTAGTAATTCCCCAGGCTCAGGTTCATGTGATTCAGCCAGTTGAGGCAGCTCAGCCTGTTATAGTGACTAAGGCTAGTGATGGTGCAACTATGTCTGCTGACGCGTTATGGAGGTTGGACATGTTTACCAAGCTGTTCACTACCGCATTTAGTATCACTCCTTCAGAGGATCCCCAGTACTTCTTATATTGCTGCCATGAGGTTCTCCGTACTATGGGCATTGTGGAAACTAATGGTGTTGATTTTGCCACTTTTCGATTATCTGGTTCCGCCAAGACTTGGTAGAGAGATTATTGTCTATCTAGGCCAGCAGGATCATCATCTTTGACTTGGGGCCAATTTGCAGAGTTGTTCTTGGAAAAGTTCCTTCCAGCAACTCAGAGGGAGGCTCTGCACAGGCAATTTGAGCGTCTTCATCAGGGTTCTATGTCTGTCACACAGTAGGAGACTAGGTTCATTGACCTTGCTCGTCATGCCATTGTCATACTTCCCACACATCGAGAAAGGGTGAGAAGATTTATTGATGGATTGAATCAGTCAATTCGACTGCAGATGGCTGTGGGAGCAGGGACTGAAATCACTTTTCAGGAGGCGCCTAATTCATCCTGCCACATCGAGATGGCTCTATCATAGGGAGCCGGTCATGGATCGGATAAAAGACCCCGTAATTCGGGCAGATTCAGTGGTACCTCAACTGGAGATAGAGATTCTCATGGTAGAGGCCATCCTCCGAGGCCTTATCAGTCAGCTCTTCAAGTTTCGCACGATGCTTCTAGTGGTCATAATCCTATGCCACACTATTCTGATCAGCAGCCTATCAGCGCACCACCACTGCGCTATTCTCAGCAGTCGAGGGCTTGTTATACGTGTGGTGACCTTAGGCACATTGCAAGGTATTTCCCTCGAGCTTCTGACAGCTTTCAGCAGTAGGGTTCTCATGCTATGGTTCAGGCCCTAGTTCCCCCACAGCCTGCCTAGCCAGCTAGAGGCAGAGGTAAGGGACATAGAGGTGGAGGCGGAGGTCATAGAGGTGGAGCTCAGACCGATAGAGGTAGAGACCAGCCAGCAGCTAATCATTCCAGAGATATTGCTCAGGTTGGTAGGGCCCAGCCCCGATGTTATGCACTTCCTGCCAGACTAGAGGTTGAGTCCTCAGATGCCGTCATTAGAGGTATTATTTTGGTTTATGATAGAGAGGCATCAGCATTTTTTGACCTTGGGTCTACATATTCGTATGTGTCTTCCTATTTAGCACCGTACATGTTTCGGCCTAGTGATCCATTGGGTGTTCCTGTTCATGAGTCTACACTAGTAGGCGATTCTATTGTGGTTGATCGAGTTCATCGGTCATGTATTGTAGTGATTGCGGGTCTTGATACACGTGCTGATTTATTGCTCCTAAATATGGTGGACTTTAATATTATATTAGGCATGGACTGGCTATCTCCATATCATGCAATTTTAGATTACCATGCCAAAACTGTGACTTTAGCTCTGCCGAATTTGCCTCATATAGAGTGGAAAAGAATTTATGGTCATATTAGCCATAATGTTATTTCTTATGTTAAGGCTCAGCGTATGGTTGGAAAAGGGTGTCTGGCTTATTTAGCCTATGTCCATGATTCCATTGCTGAGGTTCCTTCTATTGACTCTGTGCCCGTGGTTCCTGAATTTCCTGAAGTATTTCCTTCAGACTTACCGGGTATGCCACCCGATAGGGATATTGATTTTTGCATTAACTTGGCTCCAGGCACTCAGCCCATTTCTATTCCCCCATATCGTATGGCTCCACCAGAGTTAAAGGAATTGAAGGAGCAATTGAAGAATTTACTTGAATAGGGTTTCATTAGACCCAGTGTTTCGCCGTGGGCTGCGCCGATATTATTTGTAAAGAAGAAAGATGGTTCCATGAGAATTTGCATTGACTATGGGCATTTGAACAATGTGACTATCAAAAATAAATATCCACTCCCACGAATTGATGATTTATTTGATCAGCTTCAAGGTGCCAAGGTCTTTTCGAAGATAGACTTGAGATTTGTCTATCATCAGCTGAAGATTAGGGCATCTGATGTCCCTAAGACAGCATTCCGCACTCGGTACAGACATTATGAATTTCTGGTCATCTCTTTTGGGTTGACAAATGCCCCAGCAACTTTTATGGAATGGATGAATCGGATGTTTCGGCCTTATTTAGACTTGTTTCTAATAGTCTTTATTGATGACATATTAATATATTCCCGCAGTCAAGAGGAGTATGAGCAACATCTCAGAGTGGCTTGGCAGACTCTGCAAAATAGCCAACTATATGCAAAATTTTCAAAGTGTGAATTTTGGCTAAGTTCAGTTGCATTCCTGGGTCATATTGTGACGGTAGCAGGTATTCAGGTTGATCCAAAGAACATTAAGGCAATCAAGAACTGGACTAGACCGACATCATCCACAGAAATTCGGAGTTTCTTCGGATTAGCGAGTTATTATCAGCGATTCGTGGAGGGATTTTCACCTATTGCAACCCCACTGACCAGATTGACGTAGAAAGGTGTTCAGTTCGAATGGTCAGATAAATGTGAAACGAGCTTTCAGAAGCTCGAGACAGCTTTGACCACAACACCGGTATTGGTTTTACACACAAGTACGGGACCTTATACTGTTTATTGTGATGCTTCCCGTATTGGGCTTGGTGCAGTGTTAATGCAGGATGGCAAGGTTATTGCCTATGCTTTGAGGCAGTTGAAGATTCATGAAAAGAACTATCGAGTTCATGATCTATAATTGGCGGCGATTGTTCATCCATTGAAGATCTGAAGGCATATTTGTATGGTGTGGCATGTGAAGTATACACCGATCATAAGAGTCTTCAATATTTGTTCAAATAGAAGGAGTTGAATTTGAGGTAGAGAAGATGGATAGAATTCTGAAAGATTATGATGTCACCATTTTATATCATCCGGGAAAAGCAAACGTGGTGACCGACTCTTTGAGTAGGAAGTCAGCCAGTATGGGCAATCTTACTTATATTCCAGTCAATCAGAGGCCGCTTTCTTTGGATGTTCAGTCCTTAGCCAACCAATTTGTGAGGTCATATATTTCTGAACCTAGTCGAGTGCTAGCTTGCACAGTCGCTCGCTCTTTATTATTGGAAAGTAACCGCGATCAACAATATAATGATTCTTATTTATGTGACTTTAAAGACACGGTTCAGCGAGGAGGTGCCAAGCAGGTCACCTTAGATGCTGATGAGATTCTGAGGATGCAAGGGCGCATCTATGTGCCAAATGTTGATGGGCTTAGAGAATTGATTCTACAAGAAGCTTACAGTTCGCGGTATTCTATTCATCCAGGTGCAGCAAAGATGTATCAAGATTTGTGGCAACATTATTGGTGGCGTAAAATAGAAAAGGATATTATGGCATATGTAGCGCGGTGTCTGAATTGTCGGCAAGTTAAATATAAACATCAGAGACCTGGCGATTTATTTCAGAGAATTGAGCTTCCTGAATGGCAGTGGGAACGGATCACTATAGACTTCATTTCTGGACTTCCGATGACTCAAAAGAAGTTTGATGCTATTTGGGTTATTGTTGATAGGCTGACCAAGTCAACTCATTTTATTCCGGTTGCCACTACCTATTCATCCGAGAGATTAGATGGGATTTATATCAGGGAGATTGTTCGCCTTCATGGTGTGCCTATCTCTATTATTTCAGATCAAGGTACGCAATTTACCTCACATTTCTGGAAGGCGGTTCAACGAGAGTTAGGCACCAAAGTCCAACTAAGTACAACCTTTCATCCCTAGACAGACGGTCAGTCCGAGAGGACTATTCAAATATTGGAAGATATGCTTCGAGCGTGTGTTATTGATTTTGGAGGTTCGTGGGATCAATTCCTGCCTTTGGTAGAGTTTGCTTATAATAATAGCTATCAATCGATCATTCAACATAGGCTTCGCACAGCTCAATCCAGGCAAAAGAGCTATGCAGATCGCAAGGTTCGAGATATAGCTTTCATGGTTGGGGAACATGTATTGCTACGAGTGTCGCCTATGAAGGGCGTGATGAGATTTGGATAGAATTGAAGGGCAAACTTAGCCCTAGGTTTATTGGCCTATTTGAGATTCTTGATCGTGTGGGAGAGGTGGCATATAAGCTTGCCTTGCCGCCTAGCTTGTCAACTGTACATCCAGTGTTTCATGGTTCCATGCTCCGAAGATATCACGACAATCCATCGCATGTGTTAGATTTCAGCACTGTCCAATTGGTCAAGGATATATCTTATGAGGAGGAGCCGGTAGTTATTCTAGATCGGCAGGTTCGACAGTTGAGGTCGAAGAGTTTTCCTTTTGTGCGAGTTTAGTGGAGGGGCCAGTCTTCTGATGCATCGACCTGGGAGTCCGAGTCTGACATGCTGAGCCAATATCCTCATCTATTCCCTGACACGGGTACTTCTATCTCTTGTCCATTCGAGGATGAACGGTTATTTTAGAGGTGGAGAATATGACGACTCAAAGGGTCATCACTTGTTTTCTTAATCATTTCGAGCTTCTGAGGCCTTGAAAACTTCTTTTATAGTTGCCTCGATTTGCGTGCGTAGTCCTGGCGCGAAGCTGGAAAATTTTTTATGTTGAAATATGTGAACAATTTGAAGAATTTTGATATTAACATTGATATGGTTGACTTTAGTCAATATTTTTGGTAAACGGACCTGGACCCGTGGTTAGACGGTCTTAGAAATTACGTAGAAAAATATGGAACTCGGGTGTATGCCGGAATCGAAATCCGAGGTCTAGGACCCCATTAAAAGAATTTTTCTGTTAAATTGTTTTCTGAAAATGTATAAGGAAAATAAAACTGAAATTTGATTAAAAAGTAATGGTATCGGGCACGTATTTTGGTTCCGATGCCCGGTACAAGTTATATATATTGGTTAAGCGCTTCGTGTAATGTTTGGTTGAAAACGGATGTCATTTGACGTGTTTCGGCCTTAAATTAGAAATTTGGAAGTTCTGAAATTTTGAAAGAAATATTGAGTTTTAAGGCTCAATTCATTGATTTTGATGTTATTTTGGCAATTTGATCGCACGAGCAAGTTCGTATGATGTTTTTAAGTCAGTGTACATTTTTGGTTTGAATCCCCGAGGGCTCTGGTGAGTTTTAGATAGGTATCGGGATGGTTTTGGACTTGAAAATGCAGCAGAAATTCTGCAATTTTTGCACAGGGATTTTCTTCTATGTGATCGCATAGGTATAGCTACGATCACATAAAGCAACGATCAGGGGTCCCAAAATCCTTCTATGCCATCGCAATAATACCAATGCGACTGCATAGCTTCAACTGTCCCTCCTATGCGATCACACAATGTCCTTCACGATCGTATAGAGTAAATCTTGAGGCCCAGAATTCCTTCTACGCGATCACATACCAATCTTTGTGATCGCATAGAGTAAGTTCAACACCCCACCCCCACCCCACCCCCTATTTTTTATTCTATGCGTTCGCATAGAGCAATTTTTGCCCCCTTTATTTTCTTCTATGCGATCGCATCACAGGCCCTGCGATCGCATAGAGTAAAATGTCTGCCCAGCGATTTAAGTTCTGAAACATAACAGAAACGGGATAAAAATCCCATTTCTCAAACTCTCTCTTCTCCACAGTTTCTTGGGCGATTCTTCATCAAACTTCTTGGGTAAGTGATTTTTGACTCGTTTTCTTCATTTTCCATCAATATTATTTGAATTCCTAAGCCTAAAGATGCGTAAATTGGTAGAAAAATTAGAGAAATGGGTATAGTTAGGGTTTTCAAAGAATTTGCGACCTAGACCTCATTTTGGGGTCGAACTTAAGAACAAATTTTATATTTGAACTCGTGGTTAATTGAGTGAATTTATTTTGGCTCAAACCTTGTGTTTGGATCATGTGGGCCCAGGGACGATTTTTACTATTCCGGACAGAATGCTGTGAAAATTATATTTATCCATATGAACTAGTTTGTTAAGTAGAATTGATGATAGTAAATCAATTATGTATAGATACGATTGGATTGGAGCCAAATTTGAAAGGAAAAGTCATTGATACGAATTGAATTGTTCGTAAACTTTCAAGGTAAGTGTTTGTTCTATCCTAGCTTGAGGGAATAGGAATTGACTTTATGTGTTAATTGTTAAATGTGGAGTCTGACGTATAGGCATGGTGACAAGTATCTATACGTTGGGGGTCGAGCATGACCGTGGGTCTCAAATGGATTAAATTCCGTTTAATCTTACGTAATTATGCGAAGGGAAAATATTATTGGTTTCATACCAGTAATATATATAAATTGTTGATTAAAGGTTATTGGTGTCACACCGGTAACAGATATATATTGTTGATTGATTATTATTTATTGGTTTTATACTGGTAACTTAAATATTGTTGAAATTGAAGATTATTGGTTTAACACCGGTAATACTTTTATTTACTTATTGTTGATCAGAGATTATTGGTTCAATGACGGTAATATACATTATTAAAGAATTGAGATCGTGTAGCACGCCGACCACTTATATATTAAAGAATTGGGATCGTGTGGCACGCCGACCACTTATATATTAAAGATGGGGATCGTGTGGCACGCCGACCACTTATATAATAAGAAAAATGTGATCGTGTGGCACGCCGACCACAAAGTTATTTGAATCTTGGCATTGGCCATAGTTGCCGGTAGCCTATTATTAAATCTGGGAGCGAGTGGTTCACCTACCACAAGATATTTAATGAAAATGAATTGAGACATGAAAGTAAGTTTTGTTCCATTGTTCAGATTATTTCTGATATTATAAATTATTGGTTGCTATTTCAGAGCAGATTCTTTCCTTATAAATGTTCATTAATGTTTTCCTGCTGTTATATATGTATATATCCCAACTGTACAGGTTTATATGGGTGTCTGGTCCTAGCCTTGTCACTACTTCGCCGGGATAGTCCAGGCACTTACCAGCACATGGGGTCGGTTGCACTGGTACTACACTTTACGCTCTTTTTGCACAGATACATGTTATGGACAGCAGCAGCGGCAATAGTTCAATTGTGGATATTCTGACTACTGAGACTTTGAGGTAGCCTTCCAGGCTTCCGCAGGACCCGTTGTCTCCCCTATCTATATTTTTTTTTCATTCTGTTATCTCATGTATTCGAGATAAACAACTTATGTTTCTTTCAGACAATTGTGTGTATTATTCTTAGAAGTTCGTGAGTATTGTGACACCAGTCTTGGGTAGTGTATCATGCTTGGGTTTTCTGTATCGTATTTATTAAAATTTCCTAAGTCTTTCGCTAAATATCTTTATTTCGCTATAAATTCATAATTTTATTTAAAGTCTTAAAAAGAAAGTTGTAACTAATGGAAATGTAAGTAAGAATTGGCTTGCCTAGCTTCCACTAGTAGGCTCCACCATGACTCCCGATGGTGGGAAATCCGGGTCATGACAACCCAGGATAAAACAAAACAGAAGCATCTCTGTGACAATCTGAAATGATACCTGTAATCACTGCATCTGAGGCAACATCATCACGCCTATCAGAAAGTGCATAAAAACGTGCCTGACCACCACTCGATCGCTCCTTATCCCTGGGGCAACCTCTAGAAGATTGACCTCCAACTCTACTAGTTTGAGATGGTGGTGAAGAGGATGGTTGATCCCTCTACTGAGACCTATCCCTGTGAAGTCGAGGACACTGCCTCCTAATGTGGCCAAACTCGCCACACTCAAAACAACTGCCTGGCGCTGGAGAAGGGGACTGAAGGGAACCCCTCGCCGCAGATGAACCCTAGACCGAAGAAGTAGGTGCTGAACTCTAAGCTGGGAGGGCGGTGAGTGAAGACTAGCCCTGCTGAAAACCCTGACGGTGACGGCTAGAAGAAGCTCCACTATGCTATGGGCGACCTGACTGAGGAGGTCTAGATGAACGACCTCTGCCCTGATGAAACTACCCCCTGGATGGAGCACCACTAAAACTGCTAGAACCTCGAGGCCTCTTGGCCTCTCCCTACTCTCGCTCATGGCGACGATCCACCTCAATACAGCGTACCATATCAACAACCTGCTCAAAAGATGCTGCCAATACTCTCTCCCTGGTCATCAAGATACGAATCGAATAGTTGAGGCCATTAATGAACCTCCTGATCCTCTCTCGATCTGTCGGGATCATCCAAATAACATGCCTATCCAACTGAGTATACCTCAACTCATACTGAGTCAGTGACATATCACCCTGCACTAGCCACTCAAACTAGCGACGTGGCTCCTCTCGACAGGACTGAGGCACATACTTCTCTAAAAAGAGAGTGAAAAACAGCTGCTAAGTAAGGGGTGCTGCCCCTGCAGGCCTACGCCTCTCAAACTCCTCCCACCAAATGAATGATGGACCAGAAAACTGGAATGTAGTAAAAGAAACACCGCTGGACTCAAGAATCCCCGCTGTACGCAACATCCTCTGACATTTGTCCAAGAATCCCTAGGCATCCTCGCCCTCAATACCACTGAATGAAGGTGGCTGAAGTCTACCAAATCTCTCCAATCGATGTTGCTCGTCGTTAGGCATCACCAGTACCACATACTCTGGGGCTGGCGCAACTGGAACAACCAGTGCAACTAACTGAGCTGGGACTGCCTCTGGCTTCTGAAGTCCCTGCACAACCTGCTCTGGTGTGTGTTCTGATGACCATCCCCGGTCTGAGATGTCGCTGCTGTAGTAGTAGCTAAAACTACCTGAGCCAACCCAGTACAAACTAATAATATCTGGGCCAATGTCTCCTGATAGCAAGGAATAACAGTAGGCACTGCCGGTGCCTGAACGGGTACTGCTGGAGCCTCAACCACTGGGGGCTGATCCTAGATAGGGGCAACAGGTGGGTCTACTGCCACTTCCCCTACCACTCTACCACGACCTCTAGCGGGTGGCAATGGTGGTCATCCACCTCGTTCTATAGCACGAGTCCTCGCCATCTGTGAGAGAATAGAATACAAAAGTTCAGTTCTAGGAACAACAAAACCGCACGACAGAGTTCAAGTAATGTGAAGTGTTTCCTAAAGGTCTGCAACCTCCTGAGGATAAATACAGACATCTCCGTACTGATCCATGAGACACTACTAACCGGCTCAAGACTCATGAGGCCTAGTAACCTAGGTTGTGATACCAACTTGTCACGACCCCAAAACCCGGTCGTGATGGCGCCCAACATATTGCTAGTCAGCTTGACCAATCTCACACAACACTGAGCTATCGGCTCTTAATTTACTTTAAAAGCAATATTTCACAGTAAAGAAATACGATACTTTAGCATAAATTGCCAAATAAACCCAACACAATATAATATCTCCCACAGATCTGGAGTCATAAGCCATGATCCTCTACCGAGAGTATAACAGTAATAGTGAGAATAACTATGTCTGACAAAATAAGAAAAAGTCTAATACAACTAAAAATAGAAGGAAATGTCAGGTCCTGCGGATGCTAGCAGCTACCTCAACAGTTCAGAATGATCACTGAATCAGCTG
>JASVEL010010793.1:0-46742 GCA_032618575.1 Nicotiana noctiflora | reverse complement strand
AAAAGCACTAACCTACTCCAAAGCACGATACAAACTCGTTCCAATCATAAAAACATATCTTTAAACACGAACATCATTGAATTAAGGCAGATTCAAGCCTAAGTTTCAACTATAACTTCTGAATCTAACATTCAATCAAAAACCCGACCAAACGATGTCCGAATGACCTGAAAATTTACAGACATATCCAAAATCACCTAACAAAGCTAGTGCAACTGTCGAAATTCAATTCTGACTCCCAGATCAAAATCTTACCTATCGACCGGATTTCGCCAAAATTCTAACTTAGCCAATTCAAGCCTATTTCTACACCGGAACTCCAAATTCAATTCTGGTCGCTCCTCTAAGTCACAAGTCGCCTCCCGAAGCTAACCGAATCGTAAGCAAAAAATTTCTTGTGTTCCTAAACCGTAAAAAAAACCCTAAACCGTAAGAAGGAAAAATGCGCTCCCTTCTCTCTATATTCTCTCTCTAGACTTGGGCTTGTATCTTGTGTTCTTGGCAGCCATGGCTGCAGAAATCTCTCCCCAGCCTTTGGCTGTGGGAGAGACAAACCAAAACACTTATGAATCTCTAATAAATCAAAAGCCAAAACAGACCTACGCAGAACAAATTTACCAAAACCAATCTGCCGCAAAAACAGTCGACTTAGTTCCTGTTACTATGGTGCATGGAGAGCCAACAATAGAATTCACCATGGATGAGGTTAATAAATTTACAAGGGAAGAAGGTTTGCATCAAGCAGTGGCGGCAAAATTCTCATACGGAAAACCAGAACTACAAGACGTTAGAAAGAACCTGCCAGTTCAATTCGATTTCCAATGTCATTGTAATATTGGTTTGCTGGAACATCGTTATCTGTTGGTTCTCTTTGATTTATATGATGACTTTGTCAAATTCTTGTCAAGGACGAATGGATATATGAAATCCAAAGGAGAGGAATTCTTTTTCAGAACGTTTCCATGGACACTAAGCTTCAATCCAAAAGAAGAAACATCCATGGCTGTCGTATGGATATCTTTTCCAGGTTTGCCTCCCAATTTGTTTGCTAATAGGTCATTATTATCGATTACTTCTGCTGTGGGTAAAGCACTAGCTGTAGATAAGGCAACACAGGAGAGAACTCGACCTAGTGCGGCGAGGGTTAAAGTCTATTGGATCTCATGGACAAACATCCAAATAAAGTCAAGATTGTTATGACGTACAGAATTTCTGGAAAATTGATAGTTCATGAACCAGCAGTTGTTTATGATAATCTTCCGAGATATTGGACATACTGTAAATACCAAGGACATGACGAACAATCGTGTTGATTTTTTAAGAGACAAGACGAAGAAGATGAGGTTGGAAAAGGTTCTGTGAGTAACGATCCAGTGGTTGATACAACCATGACTATAAAACTTGAAGAAGATGCTAGGGATTATCTCAATAATAAAAGAGCAGGACAACAGGAAATTGTTGCAACAAAAGGTCAGCAGGTTGCACAAATTGAAGAAGGAAAACAAAAGGCTAATATGAACAATGAAAGCATGCAGGATCACGTAGGGGAAGTTGTTACGATTGTTGAAGGCACAAGGATTGATAAAGGACCACCAAAACCAGCTCGTGATGTTCCTGCTAGAACTGCTCTAATAAGGCTATCCAATGGGGTAAATCCTATTGTGGATGCATATGACAAGTTGGCTACTACTGTAAAAATCATGTCACCAGGTATAATATTAAAAAGTAACGTTGGGAATCAAGGGGTGGAAAAATATGGAGGAAGAGGAGGATTGGAAAATCCTGCAAACACAACCAATACAGTTGGTCATGGCCGTAATGCAGATGCACTGATTGGTAATAGAGCACGAGATAGTGTAACAGATGGCCAAACAAATGTAGAAAAGGCATTGGTAAAGAGTGGAATGGACTCTCCAGGTGTTGCTGGCATTGAGATTGATACATCTCAAAAGAGAACTGGAGAAATACAGTCAAAAGATGCAGATCATTCTTCTGATCGACGAGTGATGGCCCAAAATTCAGGTTTCGAAAGATCTGGGAATACCATCACACAACTACAAGATAGAGGCGCTCAGATATTTGGGGTTGATAAGGGAGCTGCTGTGAGGAAAAATAATGAAGATTGGAACATGGTAAGCCCCAAAAAATACCCTACAAAAAAACGGGATCTCTCCAAAAAAACAGGCTCAAGCTGTTCGACCTAATACATCTAACAATGTGACCATCACAAATAATTTTGAGGTCCTTGCCAATACTGGAGAACCTGAAGGTGCTGCAATAGTGGCACATGATAGTGTGGTATCAAAAGATTTAATTCCAATAACCAACAAGGAAAGAGGAGGCCAAGGCAGTGATGATTTAGATGAAAATATGGGTGTTCGACAAAATGAATCAAAGAAAAACGAGGAGGAAAATCTGGACAAGGAAACTCATAGTTCAAAAATACTAGGAAGTGCTGAAGCTCCAGTACTGTATATTTCAAATCCTCAAGTTGAGAAAATAATCAAAGACACTCAGGTTGCCATGATGCTGAATGCTAATCACATAATTAAGCAACCTTTGGTCACTTTGAATGCATCGGCGCAAGAAAGTCCCTCCCAAAATGTGGATGCTTTGAAGAGAGCCATTACAATGTTGAGGAAGATTTAGATGTTCTCGAGCAACTAGAACAAGGTAGCAATATTTTAATTAGTTTGATTGTATATTATTTTTATAAATAGTTTATTTAATATTTTTGTTGTTTGACTTGTTTCTACTAGAGTTACTAATGAGTTGTCTTTTCTATTTCAATTTTTATGTGTCGAGGGTCTATCGGAAACAACCTCTCTGCCCTATCGGGTAGAGGTAAGGTCTGCATACATATTACCCTCCCCAGGCCACACCTAGTGGGATTTTAATGGATAGTTGTTGTTGTTATTGTTTAGTGTATTTCATTTAGTTTTTTGTAATGGACCCACCCCTTTTACTTTTAGTTAAATTCCCACATCAAAAGCTTCTTCTCCAATTATCTCTCTCCACACATAAAACTTCTTCTTTAATTTTCAAAGCCCACATGCCACCATCAGTTATTAGTCCGCTTAAAGCCATCGAGTAATTCTTCCGTCATGACCTACTACCTACAAATACTGTTAAGGTACTGTTACACTGCATCCGCTACCTTTAAATCCTGGGTCCGCCTCTGCTAACACAGGTGGGGCGATAACTCACGTGACAACGGACCGGGTCATCACACCTCTGCAATGGATACTTGTTCTTGATGGTGACTTTGTTCGACTACTGATAATTTTTGCCATTACAAGAAAATTAGAATACGACAATATTTATTTACGATACATGTCGTAAAAGTCATACTTTACCGACAGTTTTCAAACTATGTCATAAAAAGGTGACATTTGGTAAAAGAAATGTCAATAGTATTGTGACTTATAATTTTAACATCATATTATAAGTCGCTAATTAGTGACACTTACAAATAATATTGATAAATTTGGTACATTAATTTTTATTTAGCAAATCATGTTAAATTAGTAAACCTAAAAGTGCCTACTAAAATTTCTCCCATCCTTTACTTTGTTCCCTGCCGTCACCCCAGCAAAGAAAGATGGAAAAACCTATACCATTACCAAGACTTGAGAAAGTTGGACGGAACCCCATCACGACAGCCTTTTAATTGTGAATTTATATTTTGATTGTTAAACAATTTTTCTATTAACTGCAAAAAAAAAAAAAAAAAAGATAACCAACCCAAACTCCACATAAGAATGTTATGTAAATGCAATTTTTTTCTCAACCAAATCATAGTTCCAAAAGTCGATACAATTACCACCTAGAAAACGTGATTCTGCTTTGCAATTTGTTTTAATCTCACCCTGCAGTCAAGAAAGTTACCCTAAGAAATAATCGATAAAGCAGAAACCCTCTCTTTCATATATATTACTGCCTTCTGCAGTAACATAGTGGTAGAGAGTTGGCGTTTCTTGACTCTCTGATTCCATACAAATTAAATAGGTGGATAGAAGAGGAAAACACATTACTATTTTTCAATGGAAAAGACGTAACTCATGAGTCATGAAAGAACAAAAGAAGAGGAAGAGGCGCAGGTATAATAAAAGAGTATTTATAAGACGTGGCTTTTCGTTTTTAAAATTAGCATAAAAAAATATATATATGAGATAAAAGCAAAAAAAAGAAGAAAAAAGATAAATAGAATCCTTGGCCAAAGAGAAATGTCAACTCTTCTTCTATTGTCCCAATTTTATATATATATATACAAGTGAATTTATCGCGCTTCGTGCGGTTATAAAAAAACATTATTGAAATTTTTATAAATAATGTTTATTTGGCTTTATTCATAAGTTAATTAGTAACTTCGGTTTAATAAAGCATTATTAATCGTATATTAGAATATCATATTTGTATTAATGACAATCAAACTTTCAGATTGGAAACAAAGAACTATTCAGAAAGACTAACGTCAACAAAATTGAAAATTTTGGTATTGAAGTCTTGTTCTTGTATGGTTTCATTATATATATATATATATATATATATATATATATATATATATATATATATATATATTGCGATGCGAAGAGCGTTACTTGGAGAATTAGAAGGAACTTCTATCACACATGTAAAATCAAAGAAAGTCCCTCATAAATATTCTACCATAACGGGCATTCAAGAACCGGTACATGAAATTTTAGTGAATTTGAAAGAAATTGTAATAAGAAGTAATCTCTATGTAACTTCTGACGCATCTATTTGTGTCAAGGGTCTTGGATATGTATAACTGTTCAAGATATCCTCTTGCCGCCTTATGTAGAAATCGTTAATAATACACAACATATAGCCAATTATATTTAAAGGAACCAATTGATTTTTGTATTACATTACAAATAGAGAGAACGTGGATATCTTATAAAAATGTCAGGAAAGGCGTAGTATTCGACGAAATGCTTCGGAGAGTTGAAAATAAGGATAGATCCAAAGATTTCCGAATAGAACAACCTTTCGAACTACCGTATATATATATATATATATATATATATATATATATATATATATATATATATATATATATGTAATTCCTAAGCATCAATAATTTAACTACCTTCCTTGATAAGAATTCACCCAACCTATTGGTTAGATTAAACACTCAAGTCCCTACCATTTACCCGGTTTTTATAGCACCTTTTGCAGTTGAAGTGTTTTTTATAACTTTATTTTTCAATTCCAAGTTTTTAATGCATTAATAGTAGTAATAGAAAATATAACATTGCAAACTGGCAAAATATGATCCTCAGCTGTGCTCTGCAAGTGATTCTCCCTTTCTGTCTTCAAAGATGACTCATGTTTGGTAAAACGTCTACGAATGACCTTGGCAGTCCGGAACCTAAATAGGTTCCTTTTGGACATAAAGAATATTATTAGTTTTTTTTAAAAAAAAAATTCATTATATATACAACGCCCTTGTATTTTAACAATAAATGAACCGTTAAAATACAACGTCACATTTTCTGGTGTTGAATGTGTCAGACCTGGTTCAACGCCATAATTCCTGCCGTTGTACCCCTTGTTATAACTCTCCCCCTTCTTCTTCACCCGTCGTCTTCCTCATGATTCCTTCCTCCATTATTTTAATTTTGGTCCTCGCCCTCCCAAATCTGTCCCATTTTTTGTAACAACAAAAAAAGAAAATTTGGGCCCCCGACGTATAATAATTGAAGCACATGGGTCCCACTCTCGAGTAAAGCTTGTTGGTGTTGTTGATTTACGGTTTTGACGTGCAAATTTCCATCTTTTCCATTTGCGAAAAATCTAAATCGAGGTATTTCGTTTACTATAATGCATATTATTATTATTTGATTTGTATGTATTTAATTGGTTTGTGTTTTTTTCCGAAATTAGTATGTAAATTTATCCGGATTAGTATGTTAATATATGTGCTTTAATGTTAATTCTGTTTATATGTATTTGTTTATTTTAGATTATTTTTTAGCGTAGTAACATGTAGACCTTTTTAGCGTAATAAAACGTAGACTCTTTTAGGCTGGGAAAATTTAGAGCCTTGTAGCGTAGTAATGTGTAGTATTTAGCTTGGAATTTTGATCCTCAAAATATGGAGCGCAGAACTTTTAAATATTATATAATTAAGTTATTAAAAATTATCTAGCCCGGAACCTCAAAAGTATCGAGCCCGAGAGCCATATGTAAGTAATTTGTACAACTAAATTGTTAAAAATATGAATTTAAATAACAAAATATATAACTTTTAATAAAAGTTTGGTGCCGCTAGGCCTCAAAATTATCGAGCATGGGACCTATATGTACGTAATTTGTACAATTAAATTATTAAAAAATATAAATTTAAATTATAAAAATACATAACTATTAATAATAGTTGGGTGCCTCTAGGCTTCAAAAATATTGAGCCCGGGACCCATATGTAAGTACTTTATACAATTAAATTATTAAAAATATAAATTTAGATTATAAAAATATACATAACTATTAATAATAGTTTTGTGCCGCTGGCCTCAAAAATATCGAGCCCGGGACTCATATGTAAGTAATTTGTACAATTAAATTATTAAAAATATAAATTTAAATTATAAAAAAAAATACATAACTATTAATAATAGTTTGGTGCCGCTGGGCCTCTAAATATATCGACCCCGAGACACATATGTAAGTAATTTGTACAATTAAATTAGTAAATAAAAAAGTACGTAACTATTAATAATAGCTTGGTGCCGTTGGGCCTCAAAAATATCGAGCCTGGGACCCATATGTAAGTAATTTGTACAATTAAATTATTAAAAATATAAATTTAATTATAAAAAATACATAACTATTAATAATAGTTTGGTGCCGCTGGGCCTCAAACATATCAAGCCCGAGACCCATACGTAAGTAATTTATATAATTAAATTATTAAAAATATGAATTTAAATTATAAAAAAAATACATAATTATTAATGATAATTTGTACAATTAAGTTATTAAAAATTATAATTTTACAGTTGACGACATGGATGCGCCCATACATCCTAGCCCTCGGATGTCGGATCTATTAGGCCTACAGCCCCAGCATCAATCAGAGTATATCTGGGATGGATAGTTGCTGACACAGACTTTCCGGGCTAGGAGAGTGGATGTATTGTGAGATTTTTTGAGTGAGCGCGTTACACATCCTTGAGTGGTCCATCACCTGGAGGAGATGGGATTTTATAGGATTATTCAGATAAGCTAGATACAACTAGATTATTCTTTGATCACGGCAATGATTGAGCGGTGGAGACCGGAGACGCACACTTTTCACTTGCCCATTGGTGAGGCCACCATTACACTACAGGACATAGAGATTTTGTACGGCCAGTCAGCCGATGGCTTGCCTGTTCTATTCCCTGCGAACATGAGGCATTATCCATAGGAGTCGTATTGGGATCTGCTGCACATGCTCACAGGTTTGAGGCCGGAGGCCGAGGATCCTAGGGCTGGGATCAGTCGCATACCATTATCCCCCATTCGACAGCGTCTAGAGCAGCTCCACCATACTATCATAGATCAGTCAAATGAGGCGGATGTACTGCGCTATACTAGGGTGTTGCTGCTCCTTCTATTTGGGGGTCTTGTTCCCGAACACTTCGGGGAACCTAGCCAGCCTTTGGTTTCTCCATCATATTACACGGTTCGAGGATACAGCCACCTACAGCTAGGGTGGTGATGTCCTTGCATTTTTGTACAGGCAAATGTGCCGGCTTCCACGGGCACACAAAAAGACATTTGTGGCTTTCTGCCGCTTCTACAGATGAGAACATATTCAATGAAAATATCTGTTAGTTACAAATCTACCTAGATATAGTTTATTACACACCATACATCAACTTTCTATGTTAGGTTTGGATATAAGAGCGATTTCTACAGCTTAGGCCACCTCTACCTGTGATGACCCAAAGGGTCATCACTTGTTTTTTCAATCATTTCATTCTTCTAAGGCCTTGAAAACCTCATTTATAGTTGCCTCGATTTGCGTGCGTAGTCCGGGCGCGAAGCCGAAAAGTTTTATGTTTAAATATATGAATTATGTGAAAAATTTAAAGAATTTTGATATTAATATTGATATGGTTGACCTTGGTCAACATTTTTTGGTAAACGGACCCGGACCCGTGTTTTGACGATCTTAGAAAATTAGTAGAATAATATGGAACTCGGGCGTATGCCCGGAATCGAAATCCGAGGTCTAGAACCCCGGTAAAAGAATTTTTCTGTTAAATTGTTTTCTGAAAATGTTCAAGGAAAATGAAACAGAAATTCTATGAAAAAGTAATGGTATCGGGCTCGTATTTTGGTTCTGACGCCCGGTACAAGTCTTATATATAGGTTAAGCGCTTCCTATAAAGTTTGGTTGAAAACGGACGTCGTTTGACGTGATTCGGCCTTAAATTTAAAATTTGGAAGCTAATAAAATTTGGAAGATTTCTTGAGTTTTAAGGCTCAATTCATTGATTTTGATGTTATTTTGGCGATTTGATCGTGCGAGCAAGTTCGTATGATGTTTATGAGTTAGTGTACATATTTAGTTTGGAACCCCGAGGGCTCGGGTAAGTTTTGGATAGGCCACGAGTTCATTTTTTTCATATTTGGAAATTGCTGTCATGCCTGACCTGCAGGCTTCGCAATTGCGAAGAAAATGATCGCAATTGCGAAAATTTCCCCTGGGCAGCTTACTTCGCAAATGCGAAGAAAACTTCGCAAACGCGAACACCTTCATTTTAGCCCAGAGTTCGAATATGCGAACACATTCATTTTAGCCTAGAGTTCGCAAATGCCAACACCTTTATTTTTGCCAAGAGTTCGCAAATGCGAAGAAATGTTCGCAAATGCGAACACCTTCATTTTAGCCCAGAGTTCGCAAATGCGAACACCTCCTCTTTAGCCCAGACTTCACAAATGCAAAGAAGTGTTCGCAAATGCGAACTTCCCAGTTTTGGCCTAGCTTCGCAAATGCGAAGCTTATTTCACAAATCCCAGGTTTGGTCGGGGTTCGCAATTGCGAACCCCTGTTCGCAAATTTGAACACAGAGAACTGTAAATCACGATTTCCATCTTCATTTTTCATATTTTCACAACCCAAAACATCCTTTGGCGATTTTTCAAGAACTTCCACTCCTCCAAATCATTTGTAAGTCAACTTTTACTCAATTTCTTCAATCTTTAACATCATCCATCATGTTTTCATCTTAAATTCAAGGTTTTTCAAGCGTAAAAATGAGGATTTTGGGTAGAACTTAGGTTTTCATAAAAATTGGGATTTTGACATCAATTCGAGGTTTGATTTTAGAAAAAAATATATATTTGAACTCATGCAAGGATGGGTGAATATATTTTGGTTCGAACCTCAGGTTTCGACCATGTGGGCTCGGAGTTGATTTTTACTATTCCGGGTAGAATATTGTAAAAATTACATTTAGCCATTTGAACTAGTTTGTTAGGTAGTATTGATAATATTATATCAATTGTGTATATATACGATTGAATTGGATCCAAATTCGAAAGGAAAGGGCATTGCTAAGGATTGAATTGACAGTAGACCTTCGAGGTAAGTGTTTGATCTATCATAGCTTGAGGGAATAGAAATTGAGTTGATGTGTTACTTGTTATGTGTGGAGTCAGACGTATAGGCATGGTGATGAGTATCTATACATTGGGGGTCGAGCATGACCGTGAGTCTTTAAATGGATTAAATTCCTATTAATCTTACATGATTGTATGAGAGGAATTATATATTATTGGTTTCATACCAGTAATATATATAAAGTGTTGATTTAAGATTTTTGGTGTCGCACCGGTAACATACATATATTGTTGATTAATTATTGTTTATTGATTTTATACCAGGTAAAATTAATGTTGTCGAATTACAAAATTATTGGTTTTTATACTAGTAATATATATATAAAGAAATGGGATCGTGTGGCACGTCGACCAGCTATATATAAAGAAATGGGATCGTGTGGCATGCCGACCACTTATATATTAAGAAAATGGATCATGTGGCACACCGACTACTTATATATTATGAAATGGGAGCGAGTGGTACGCCTACCACAGTTTATATGATTGTTGGCATTGGTCATGGTTCCCGGTAGCCTATACGAAATGGGAGCGAGTGGT
The DNA here is from genome assembly GCA_032618575.1 of Nicotiana noctiflora. Lineage (NCBI taxonomy): Eukaryota > Viridiplantae > Streptophyta > Magnoliopsida > Solanales > Solanaceae > Nicotiana > Nicotiana noctiflora. The sequence continues at coordinate 36,563 of JASVEL010010793.1, read as the reverse complement.
ACGCCGACCACAATGTTATATGATTGTTGGCATTGGCCATAGTTGCCGGTAGCCTATTATTAAATTGGGAACGAGTGGTACGCCTACCACAAGATACGAAATAAAAATAAATTGAGACATGAAAATAAGTTTTATTCCATTGTTCAGATTATTTCTGATATTATATATTATTGGTTGGTACTTCAGAGCATGTTCTTTCCTTATAAATGTTCAATAATGTTTCTTGCTATTTAATTATATATGTATATATGTCAACTGTACAGGTTTATGTACGTGTCTGGTCCTAGTCTCGTCACTACTTTGTAGGGATATGCCAGACACTTACCAGCACATGGGGTCGGTTGTGCTTATACTACACTTTGCGCTCTTTTTGTGCAAATACAGGTTATGGACAGCAGCAGCGACAGTAGTACGATTGTTGATATTTCGAGCATCGAGACTTCGAGGTAGCCTTGCAGGCGTCCGCAGGACCCGTTGTCTCCTCTATCTTTATTTTTCAGTCTTTTATCTCATGTATTCGAGATAAACAGTTTATATTTCTTTCAGATGGTTATATTTATTATTCTTATAAGTTCGTGAGTATTGTGATACCAGTTCTTAGGTAGTGTATCATGTTTTGGTTTCTGTATCGTATCCGGTAAAATTTGCTAAGTCTTCCGCAAAATTTCTTTATTCCGCTATGATTACAAAATTTTATTAAGTCTTTTAGAAAGAGAGTTGTCTTGCCTAGCTTCCATTAGTAGGAACCATCATGACTCCCGATGGTGGGAAATCCCGGTCGTGACAAGTTGGTATCAGAGCTCTAGGTTGCACATGTCTCACAACTCACGAACAACCTTAGTAGGGTCTGAGGGATCGGTGCGGAGACGTCTGTATTTATCCCCCAAAGGCTGCAGAGTTAGGAAAAATTTCACCTTTATTATTTCATATCGTGCGACTTTGATCCTTCAAATGCTAATTGAATTTCTACTTTGTTCTCTGTAGATGGCAAGAACACGCGTTTCCTCATCTAATGGCCAGCAGCCCGAGGCCCCAGCACAAGCAGCTCCATCTAGGTGCAGAAGCCGAGGTCGAGGCCATCCTAGAGGTTGAGGTAGGGGAAGAGCTCAGCCCCGAGTAGCAGCACAAGTGGCAGAACCTCAGGTTCCAGTCCCAACAGTCTAGTGGGCCCAGCTCAGGCCCCAAGAGGGGTTACGTTCGCCCCAGATCTTCAAGATGCTTTAGTCCGGATAGCAGGCTTTGTGGACAGTATCACTAGAGCAGGTTCACTACTAGTAGCACCAGCCACTTCTCAGGCTGGAGGAGGTAGTCAGACTCCTGCTACGCACACTCCGGAGCTGGTAATTCCCAGGCTCAGGTTCCTGTGATTCAGCCAGCTAAGGCAGTTGAGCCTGGCATAGTGACTTATGCTAGTGATGGTGCATCTATCTCTGCCGATGCTCTATGGAGATTGGACAGGTTGACCAAGCTATCAACTACCACCTTCAGTGGCACTCCTTCAGAGGATCCCCAGGACTTCCCATATAGCTGCCATGAGGTTCTCCGTACTATGGGTATTGTGGAGACTAATGGTGTTGGTTTTGCCACTTTTTGATTATCTAGACCTGCCAAGACTTGGTGGAGAGATTATTGTCTATCTACACCAGCAGGATCATCATCTTTGACTTGGGGCCAATTTGCCGAATTGTTTTTGGAAAAGTTCCTAGCAACAACTCAGAGGGAGGCTTTGCGCAGGCAATTTGAGCATCTTCATCAGGGTTATATGTCTGTCACACAGTATGAGACTAGGTTCATTGACCTGGCTCGCCATGCCATTGTCATACTTCCCACAAATAGGGAAAGGGTGAGAAGATTTATTGATGGCTTGAGTCGGCCAATTCGTCTATAGATGGCTGTGGGAGCAGGGAGTGAAATCACTTTTTAGGAGGCGGCCAATGTAGCCCGCTGGATCAAGATGGCTCTGTCACAGGGAGCAGGTCATGGGCCGGATAAGAGGCCCCGTAATTCAGGCAGATTCAGTGGTACCTCGTCTGGAGGTAGAGATTCTCATGGTAGAGGCTATCCTACCATGAGTCAGCTCTTCAGGTTTCTCACAGTGCTTCCACTGGTTGTAATCCTCAGCCATACTATTCTGATCAGCAGCCTATCAGCGCACCACCACTCCATTATTCTCAGCATCCGAGGGTTTGTTACACGTGTGGCGACCTTAGGCATATTGCCAGGTATTTCCCTCGAACTTCTGACAGCTCTCAGCAGTAGGGTTCTCGTGCTATGATTCAGGCCTCGGTTCCCCCACAGCCTGCCCAGCCAGCTAGAGGTGGGGGTAGAGGACAGAGAGGTGGAGGAAGTGGTCATAGAGCTGGAGCCGAGACCGATAAAGGTAGAGACCAGCCAGTAGCTGATCGTCCCAGAGATACTACTCAGGTTGGTGGGGCCCAGCCTCGATGTTATGCACTTTCTGCCAGACCAGAGGTTGAGTCCTCAGATGTTATTATTACGGGTATTATTTTAGTTTGCGATAGAGAGGCATCAACATTATTTGACCCTGGGTCTACATATTCGTACGTGTCTTCCTATTTTGCACCGTACTTGTTTAAGCCTAGTGATGCACTAGGTGTTCTTGTTCATGTGTCTACACAAGTAGGCGATTCCATTGTGGTTGATCGAGTTCATCGGTCATGTGTTGTGGTGATTGAGGGTCTTGAGACCCGAGCTGATTTATTGCACTTCAATATGGTGGACTTCGATATATATTAGGTATGGACTGGTTATCTCCATATCATGCTATCTTGGATTGCCATGCCAAGACTGTGACCTTAGCTCTGCCGAATTTGCCTCGGATAGAGTAGAAAGGAATTTCTAGTCATACTAGCCGCAATGTTATTTATTATGTTAAGGCTCAGCGTTTAGTTGAAAAAGGGTGTTTGGCTTATTTGCCCTATGTCCGTGATTCCAGTATCAAATTTCCTTCTATTGATTTTTTGCCCGTGGTTCGTGAATTTCGTGAAGTGTTTCCTTCAGACTTGCCAAGTATGCCACCCAACAGGGATATTGATTTTTGCATTGACTTGGCTCCAGGCACTCAGCCCATTCTTATTTCCCCATATCGCATGGCTCCGTCAGAGTTGAAGGAATTGAAAGAGCAATTGCAAGAGTTACTTGAAAAGGGTTTCATTAGACCAATTGTTTCGTCGTAGGGTGCGCCAGTATTATTTGCAAAAAGAAAGATGGTTCGATGAGAATGTCCATTGATTATCGGCAGTTGAACAAGGTGACTATCAAAAATAAATATCCACTCCCGCGAATTGATGATTTATTTGATCAGCTTCAGGGTGCCAAGGTCTTTTCGAAGATAGACTTGAGATCTGGCTAGCATCAGCTGAAGATTAGGGCATCTGATGTCGACAGCATTCCGCACTCTGTACATACATTATGAATTCCTGGTCATGTCTTTTGGGTTGACAAATGCCCCAACAGCCTTTATGGAATTGATGAACCGAGTTTTCCGCCCTTATTTAGACTTATTAGTAATAGTCTTCATTGATGACATATTAATATACTTCCGCAGTCAGGAGGAGCATGTGAAACATCTCAGAGTGGCTTTGCAGACTCTAAAAAATAGCCAACTATATGCAAAATTTTCAAAGTGTGAATTTTAGCTAAGTTCAGTTGCATTCCTGGGTCATATTGTGATGGCAGCAGGTATCCAGGTTGATCCAAAGAAGATTGAGGCAGTCAAGAACTGGCCTAGACTGACATCAGCAACAGAGATTCGGAGTTTCTTGGGGTTAGTAGGTTATTATCGGTGATTCGTGGAGGGGTTTTCATCTATTGCAACCCCAATGACCAGATTGACGCAGAAAGGTGTTCAGTTTGAATGGTCAAATGAATGTGAGGCGAGCTTTCAGAAGCTCAAGACAGCCTTGACCACAACACCGGTATTGGTTTTACCCACATGTACAAGACCTTATACTATTTATTGTGATGCTTCCCATATTGGGATTGGTGCAGTGTTGATGCAGGATGGCAAGTTTATTGCCTATGCTTAAAGGCAATTAGAGATTCATGAAAAGAACTATCTAGTTCATTATCTGGAATTGGCGGCGATTATTCACTCGTTGAAGATTTGGAGACATTATTTTTATGGAGTGTCATGTGAAGTATACACCGATCATAAGAGTCTTCAATATTTGTTTAAACAGAAGGAGTTGATCTTGAGGCAGAGAAGGTGGCTAAAATTGCTGAAAGATTATGATGTCACCATTTTATATCATCTAGGAAAGGCAAACCTAGTGGCCGACGCTTTGAGTAGGAAATCAGTCAGTATGGGCAGTCTTGCTTATATTCCAGTCGATCAGAGGCCGCTTGCTTTGGATGTTCAATCCATAGCCAACCGATATGTGAGGTTGGATATTTTTTAGCCTAGTCGAGTGCTAGCTTGCACGGTCGCTAGCTCTTCATTATTGGAGCGTATCCGTGATTGGCAATTTGATGATCCTCATTTATATGTCCTTAAAGACACAGTTCTGGGAGGAGATGCCAAGCAGGTCACCTTAGATGATGATGAAGTTTTGAGATTGCAAGGGCGGATTTGTGTGCCGAATGTTGATAGACTTCGAGAATTGATTATAGAAGAAGCTTACAGTTCACGGTGTTCTATCCATCCAGGCGCAGCAAAGATGTATCAGGATCTACGGCAACATTATTGGTGGTGTAGAATGAAAAAGGATATTGTGGCATATGTGTCACGGTGTTTGTATTGTCAACAGGTTAAATATGAGCATTAGAGACCTGGTGGTTTATTTTAGAGAATTGAGCTTCCTGAATGGAAGTGGGAGCATATCACTATGAACTTTGTTTCTGGCATTCCGATGACTCGGACGAAGTTTGATGTTGTTTGGGTTATTGTTGATAGGTTGAACAAGTCAGCTCATTTTATTTCGGTTGCCACTACCTCTTCGTCTGAGAGATTAGCTGGGATCTATATCAAGGGAGATTTTTCGCCTTCATAGTGTGCCTATCTCTATCATTTCAGATCGAGGTATGAAGTTTACCTCACATTTATAAAAGGCGGTTCAACGAGAGTTGGGCACCCAAGTCCAGCTATGTACAGCCTTTTATCCCCAGACGGACGGTCTGTCAGAGATGACTATTCAGATATTGGAATATATGCTTCGAGCACGTGTTATTGATTTTAGAGGTTCGTGAGATCAATTCCCGCGTTTGGCAGAGTTTGCTTATTATAATAGCTATCAATCAAGCATTCAGATTGCTCCTTATGAAGCCTTGTTTGGTAGCCAGTGTTGTTCTCCGGTTGGATGGTTTGAACCGGGAGAAGCTCAGTTATTGGGTACAGATCTAGTTTAGGAGGCCTTAGATAAGGTCAAGATCATTCAAGATAGGCATCGTACAGCTCGGTCCAGGCAAAAGAGCTATGTATATCTCAAGGTTCGTGATATAAAATTCATGGTTGGGGAGCGAGTATTGCTCCAAGTGTCGCCTATGAAAGGCGTGATGAGATTTGGATAGAAGGGCAAACGTAGCCCTAGGTTTATTGGCCCATTCGAGATTCTTGATCGTCTGGGAGAGGTGTCTTATAATCTTGCCTTGCCATCTAGCTTGTCAGCTGGGCATCCAGTGTTTCATGTATCCATTCTCCGAAAATATCACGGTGATCCATCGAACGTGTTAGATTTCAGCACTGTCTACTTGGACAAGGATCTATCTTATGAGGAGGAGCCGGTAGCTATTATAGATCGGTAGGTTCGACAGTTGAGGTCGAAGAGTTTTCCTTCTGTGCGAGTTCAGTGGAGGTGTCAGCCTCCTGAGGCATCGACCTGTGAGTTTGAGTCTGAAATGCGGAGCCGATATCCTCATCTATTCCCTGACTCGGGTACTTCTTTCTTTTGCCCGTTTGAGGACGAACGATTGTTTTAGAGGTGGAGAATGTGACGACCTAAAGGGTCATCACTTGTTTTCTCAATCATTTCGAGCTTCTGAGGCCTTGAAAACCTCATTTGTAGTTGACTCGATTTGCGTGTGTAGTCCGGGCACGAAGCCGAAAAAGTTTTATGTTGAAATATATGAATTATGTGAAAAATTTGAAGAATTTTGATATTAATATTGATATGGTTGACTTTGGTCAATATTTTTGGTAAATGGACCCAGACACGTGTTTTGACGGTCTAAGAAAATTCGTAGAAAAATATGGAACTCGGGCGTATGCCCGGAATCAAAATCCGAGGTCTAGAACCCTGGTAAAAGAATTTTTCTTTTAAATTGTTTTCTGAAAATGTTTAAGGAAAATGAAACTCAAATTCTATCAAAACGTAATGGTATCGGGCTCGTATTTTTGTTCCGAAGCCCGGTACAAGTCTTATATATTGTTTAAGCGCTTCCTGAAAAGTTTGGTTGAAAACGGAGGTCGTTTGACGTGATTCGGCCTTAAATTGGAAATTTGGAAGATTACTTGAGTTTTAAGGCTCAATTCATTTATTTTGATGTTATTTTGGTGATTTGATCGCGCGAGCAAGTTCGTATGATGTTTTTGAGTTAGTGTACATATTTAGTTTGGAGCCCCGAGGGCTTGGGTGAGTTTTGGATAGGCCACGAGTTCATTTTTTCATATTTGGAAGTTGCTGTCATGCCTGACCTGCAGGCTTCGCAATTGCGAAGAAAATGATCGCAATTGCGAAAATTTCCCCTGGGCAGCTTACTTCCCAAATGCGAAGAAAACTTCGCAAATGCGAACACCTTCTTTTTAGCCCAGAGTTCGCATATGCGAACACCTTCATTTTAGCCTAGAGTTCGCAAATGCGAAGAAATGTTCGCAAATGCGAACACCTTCATTTTTGCCTTCATTTTTGCCCAGAGTTCGCAAATGCAAAGAAATGTTCGCAAATACGAACACATTCATTTTAGCCCAGAGTTCGCAAATGCGAACACCTCCCCTTTAGCCCAGACTTCGCAAATGCGAAGAAATGTTCGCAAATGCGAACTTCCTACTTTTGGCCTAGTTTCGCAAATGTGAAGCTTATTTCGCAAATCCCAGGTTTCGTGGGGGTTCGCACCTGTTCGCAAAATACGAACACGGAGACCTGTAAATCATGATTTCCTGTTTCATTTTTCACATTTTCACAACCCAAAACATCCTTAGGCGATTTCACAAGAACTTCCTCTCCTCCAAATCATTTGTAAGTCAACTTTTACTCAATTTCTTCAATCTTTAACATTATCTATCATGTTTTCATCTTAAATTCAAGGTTTTTCATGGGTAAAAATTGGGGTTTTGGGTAGAACTTAGATTTCATAAAAATAAGGATTTTGACCTCAATTTGAGGTCTGATTCTAGAACAAATTATATATTTGAACTCGTGGACGGGATGGGTGAATTTATTTTGGTTCGCACCTCAGGTTTCGACCATGTTGGCTCGGAGTCAATTTTTACTATTTCAGGCAGAATAATGTAAAAATTAAATTTAGCCATTCTAACTTTTTTGTTAGGTATTATTGATAATATTAAATCAATTGTGCATAGATACGATTGAATTAGAGCCAAATTCGAAAGGAAAGGGCATTGCTAAGGATTGAATTGACCGTAGACCTTCGAGGTAAGTGTTTGATCTATCCTTGCTTGAGGGAATAAGAGTTGAGTTGATGTGCTAATTGTTATGTGTGGAGTCCGACGTATAGGCATGGTGACGAGTATCTATACGTTGGGGGTCGAGCATGATCGTGAGTCTTTAAATGGATTAAATACTTATTAATCTTATGTGATTGTATGAGAGGAATTATTTTTGGTTTCATACCAGTAATATATATAAAATGTTGATTTAAGATTATTGGTGTCGCACAGGTAACATACATATATTGTTGATTAATTATTATTTATTGGTTTTATATCGGTAAAATAAATGTTGTCGAATTACAAAATAATTGATTTTTATACTGGTAATATATATATATATATATATAAAGAAATGGGATCGTGTGGCACACCGACCACCTAGATATAAAGAAATAGGATCGTAGCACGCCGACCACTTATATATTGAGAAAAGGGATCGTGTGGCACGCCGACCACTTATATATTATGAAATGGGAGCGAGTGGTACGCCTACCACAGTTTATATGATTGTTGGCATTGGCCATAGTTGCCGGTAGCCTATATAAAATGGGAGCGAGTGGTACACCGACCACAATGTTATATGATTGTTGGCATTGGCCATAGTTGTCGGTAGCCTATTATTATATTGTAAGCAAGTGGTACGCCTACCACAAGATACAAAATGAAAAACAATTGAGACATGAAAGTAAGTTTTATTCCATTGTTCAGATTATTTCTGATATTATATATTATTGGTTGCTACTTCAGAGCATGTTCTTTTATAAATGTTCAATAATGTTTCCTACTGTTTTGTTGTATATGTATATATATCAAATGTACATGTTTATGTGGGTGTCTGGTCCTAGCCTCATCACTACTTCGCCGGGATAGGCCAGGCACTTACCAGCACACGGGGTCAGTTGTGCTGATAATGCACTCTCCGCACTTTTTGCGTAGATACGGGTTATGGACTGCAGCAGTCGCAGTAGTACGATTGTTGATATTTCGACCACCGAGACTTCGAGGTAGCCTTGCAGGCATCCGCAGGACCCATTGTCTCCTCTATCTTTACTTTTTCAGCCTGTTATCTCATCTATTCAAGATAAATAGTTTATATTTCTTTTATACGGTTATGTGTGTTATTCTTAGAAGTTCGTGAGTATTGTGACACCAGTTCTTGGGTAGTGTATCATGTTTGGGTTTCTGTATCGTATCCGGTAAAATTTGTTAAGTCTTCAGCTAAAATTTGTTTATTCCGTTGTAATTACAAAACTTTATTAAGTGTTTTAAAAAGAGAGTTGTCTTGCCTAGCTTCCATTAGTAGTCGCCATCATGACTCCCGATGGTGGAAAATCTGGGTCGTGACAAGTTGGTCTCAGAGCTCTAGGTTGCACTGGTCTCACAACTCACGAACAAACTTAGTAGGGTTTGAGGGATCGGTGCAGAGACATCTGTATTTATCCCACAGAGGCTATAGAGTTAGGAAAATTTTAACCTTTATTATTTCCTATCGTGCGAATTTGATCATTCAAATGCTAATTGAAATTCTACTATGTTCTTCCGCAGATGGCAAGAACACGCGCTTCCTCATCTACTGACCAGCAGCCCGAGGCCCCAGCAGCAGCAGCTCCCGCTAGGGCAGAGGCCGAGGTCGAGGCCGTCCTAGAGGTCGAGGTAGGGGCAGAGCTCAGCCCCGAGGAGCAGCACAAGTGACAGAACCTCAGGTTCATATCGAGGAGGAGGTTCAAGTCCCAGTATGTGCCAAACGGCACTTATTACATTCCTTTTTATATCATTCCGCTATTTTCTTATCTTTTGTTCATGAATTTGTATATTCCGCATCGTGTTAGGCTTACCTAGTCGCGAAGACTGGGTGCCGTCATGACAAGTTCACGATTGGTGAACTAGGGTCGTGACAAGTGCTAGGCAAGCCCGACCATGTTATCCATTAAACCAGCCAGTTATTAATTTCAGGTGATCAAGTTAAACTTAAATAGCAAGTGTTCATACCAAAATGATAAACGTAATAGTAGAAGCATACAAAATACGGTCCCAACCAAATCATGGTGTCACAAGTCTGAGCCTCTACAGATAAAACAGCCTATACAAACAAGTCTAGGCACAATGAAAACAACAAAATGATAAAGAAGGAGAAAACAGGTTCTGCGGACGTCGACAACTACCTCGTAGTCTCCACAGAATAGAAATGAATAAGCAGCTGCGATAGCTCAACTGCTCTCTGGCACCTGTGAATCTGCACAAAAAGTGTAGGGGTGTGGGGTGAGTATATTTCAACTCAGTGAGTAACAATAATAAACAATGACTGGAAATAAGAACTCCTGCACTATCACTAAACAGTTCTAAGGCAACCCCAAAGGTAAGTCATCACTATAGCGAATACTCTCATCTTCAGTCCACATCTAACCCAACAAGGTCCCACACTGACCAAATCCTCACTCGTACCGCTACGGGGTACAGCCAACTCAATGTACGGAAATATATACATGTCTATAATGTATAAGTATTTAAGTACGTATATGAATATGTATAAGTCTAATGTTGCGGCGTGCAGCCCGCTCCAATATATATTACGTTGCGGCGCGCAGCCCGCTCCATTTAACGTCGATTGCGCTCACTAGGGGTGTATACAGACTTCGGAGGGGCTCCCTGGGCCCAAGCTCTATGATACTGCAGCGTGCAGCCCGATCCACACATATATTATCTAGTTGACTTTTCCAAATCAAGCTCCCCTTTAAGAGTCTAATTGCCTCATTTCCAACTAAAACCAATCCAATTCTACCCGATCGACTCAAATACTGATATTGAAACATAGAGCAACATAATATAGGAAAAATGGGGTGTTAACTCACATGATGACGGGCCGAGTCATCACAGTCTGTGTGTGTGTGTGTATGTGTGTGTGTATATATATATAAAAAAAACTAAAATAGAAAAAAGTTATTTTTTTTATAGAAATGGCGATATATATATATATATATACACCTCATTATGGGTCCTCGACCCTGTCCCAGTCAATATAGAATTGGCCTTTCAGGCCCACTCAGCTAAATCAGGGAAATTCCACCCCAAGTAGTCTATCTCTATCAGTACACATCTAGTGCTGGCCCACGATATGCTATACAACTAATTTCACGGCTGAGTGTAAGTTTCCAACACGATATAAGGGTCACCTAGCTCTACAGGTCCCATAAATGCTCTACAGATCGGCACAAGGCCCCAAACCAGGCTACTAGCCCAATTACACCGTTATAATCCCATTCTCATTCACAATACATAATACACTATTAGTCGGAAAGGACAAAGTCCAATTCCCCAGTCACAATGTCACCACGCCCGTCACATGGCGCGCCTCTCATCTCATCATAGCACTGTAAAGTGCTAGTACGGGGTTTCAAACCCTCAGTACATTATTTACTATCACCACTCAGCTTGATCCGGTAGAAGCCTTAGTCCGCCTTCCGCTTTCCTCGCGATTCAACCGTCTCGAATGCTGAATCTGTTCAAATTCATAGCGAATACATCAATTCATGCTAATTACACACAACCCATTCGAATAACTCAAATTGCACCAAAACCCACAAAGTTGCCAAAACTCGACTTTTGGTACGCTTCTCGAAAAATTAAGAAAGTTACATATTCGGAATCCTCGTCTCAACACGAGTCTATGCATATAAAGTTTTCCAAAATCGGACTCCGTTTGCCCACTCAAATCGACATTTTACCAAAACCCTAGCTTAGGCTAAATTCCCCCATTAATTCATCCAATTTCAGTGAAATAGAGGAGGATTTCAAGATAAAAACACATAATTGAACCATAAAACTTACCTCTGATAATAACCCGATGAAATCCCACCAATTTCCCGTCACTTTCTCTCTCTAAGACTCAACAATGGTGTATTATGGAAGAATGCCCGCGTCTGAAATGCTCTGGACTTAAATTCACTGCCCGGCCCTTTAACCCTTCGCGAACGCGACCCTACTCACGCGTTCGCGATGAACAAATGCAGCAGCCTCCGGATTTACTCTACACAAACTCGTGGCTTCCAGCCGCATTCGCGATGACCAACCGCCCAGACCTACGCGAACGCGTGCAACCTTCGCGATCGCGATGCTCCCAGGCCTGACCCTACGCGTTCGCGTCCCTTTCCTCGCGAACGCGATGAACAAAAATCTCCAACTCTCCGATACACTTCGCAAAAGCGTGAACTCGTATGCGAACGCGAAGAACAAACTTTTTCTGTAGATATTGCAGCACATCAGCTGCTGACTTAGGCAAAAAATGGTCCGTTTGGACCCCCGAATTCATCCCGAGGTCCCTGGGACCCCAACGAAAACCACCAACATACTCCATAACACGATACAAACTTGTTCCAATCCTAAAAACATGCCTTTAAACATGGAAAACATTGAATCCAAGCAAATTCAAGCCTAAGTTTTCATTCAAACTTCCGCAACCGACATTAGATCAAAAACCCGACCAAACGACCTCCGAATGACCTGAAATTTTGCAAGCACATCCAAAATCACCTAATGGAGCTACTGTAACTGTCGGAATTCCATTCTGACTCCTGGATCAAAATCTCACCTACCGATCGGATATCGCCAAAATTCAACTTTAGCCAATTCAAGCCTAAAACTACATCGGACCCCCAAATTCACTTCTGATCGCTCTCCTAGCTCATAAATGATCTACCGGAGCTGACCGAATCATCAGAATTCAATTCCGAGCTCTCTAACTCACAAGTCAACATCCAGTTGACTTTTCTCAACTATTCCTTCTTCTAAGAGACTATTTGTCTCATTTCCAACCAAACTCAACACGGATTGACTCAAACTTACCCAACATGCATATTGCAACATTAATAAGCATATAACGGGGATAACGAGGTGATAACTCACATGATGACAGGCCGGGTCATCACATTCTCCCCAGCTTAAGAAAATGCTCGTCCTCGAGCGGGCCAAGAGGTTTACTAGAAGTAACCCAATAGCTGAATGACCTTACCAAGCATATATTCGGGGCGATCCCACGTCACTTTATATCATATAAGTCCGGTACACACTCTAGCTGGAAATCTCACAGCCCATCCGAACCATAGACCACATTGCACTTTCCAAAATCACATACCAAATCCTAATCTCATGCCTATACTCAAGATACACACGATCCAAGTGTAATAGCCCATACTCGCCACTCCGAGTGAGATCACATGATGTATCAAACAGCCTAATCGCTCGAGACGATGGCCTCTGATCACAACAATTGCCCAAGGTAACCAAGTACTAACTGAAAAACCCCTTTTCATTAGATGAAGTCTTATTCACATGCCTTCATATCCTACCCACGACAGCTGAAACACGCGATATACCGAACCCATCTCTCAGGTCAACCATTGATGAACCCATTTCCCTTTTTAACTGATACCACAATAGATTTCAGAGCCAAACCTCGATATTACCTTTCTAACGAGCGGAGATCAAATATGCTCGTACTCATTAATGACTCCAACGATTATTTCGATTATAACACACCACACTGTGACATGACACCTCAGCATCGGCCTAAGCCACAACGAGCACAACACAGGCTCCAATAAAAACGATCTGAACACATTCGAATCATTGCAACCAACTCACACAAAAGCGCTATAGTTCAAATTCCTCAATACCATCACAATACATAACTGAGACCTCATCTCACATCATAGAATTAGGATACCTGAATCCTCCTCCAAAGGTCATAACATCACGTGGCCTTGCCACAACTCATGATTCTATCCAAAAACTATTACTCATGGAGCACCTCAAGTCACCATGCTCAAACGGTCAGCCACACACATATCTAGGTCTGGACTCAAGCAATCAATCACACCTACGGTGATACAATTGATATACGCTATCAAACCCTGAAATGACACAACCGATAGGCTATTCCCCGAGAGATACCCAATACGGACTATTCCTTGGACGGTAGGAAGTATTTTATACAAGTAACATATAGGAAGCTATATTTTCCACATCATACTGTTGCGGCGCGCAACCCGTTCCAATAACATACCCGTGGCGGCGTGCCACCCGATCCAGATACCATACCTGTGGCGGCGTGCCACCCGATCCTGATACCATACATGTGGCGGCGTGCCACCCGATCCAGATATTATACATGTGGCGGCGTGCCACCCGATCCACGAATACATCTAGCAAAGGAAATGCACATCGAGTCAAGTCGCTCATTGCAACAAACATATACATAGCCTCAAGCTCGGCCACATGAAACGCATTCGAAAAAGTTCCTCAATACCAGAACTGAATCAATGGTAGATACCTCTACACTGACATCTGCCACGAAGTCCCAACTCACAAAGCAATACCAACCAGCCGTCTGCTAGCCCTAGGGTACATCTACCCTGCTGTAGCATGATCCGATGCGCTCTGCTACGCAGTTGTGACATTTTCCTAACATAGTCCATATCACATTAGTCTAGACAACCTGACTTATGACAACCAGTCTGCAGGCATATATCATTATTCCAATTCATCATATCAAGTAACGAGATAGCCACTAGGGCTTCCAATTTTCAATAACTGCTAAATGGTGCAGATACACATGATACACCACCACTGCATAGGCAGATTACAAAAACTTCTAGTCTCCAACACATATGTAACACATGAAACACTATGTCTGATTCCGCACTCCACCGTACGAATACATAACACACATCAAGCATCCATTCATACTACATAAGCCATTCAGAAATTTCCCTATGCCATCAACAACTCAATCATCACTGTCAATCCAACAAGAGGATACCACAATACCACTAGATATTTTCAGTTTACATTACCTTGTACTTTGACCATATACTCTGCTAAATCACTAGAATAGCAGTACCATTTTCCTTAATCACCAGAAGGATTGAATTCTCAGATTATCTGCAACTGCCCACGCTGCTTGGGAATTTTTAATGACTTCCCATATAATATGAACTGATCTCAAAACCTTGAACATGCCGTTATCAACTTTCCATAACACATCACATATACCATAATACACCAAGATGCATGGAAAATTTCTATTCCTCTCATACGCCGCAAACATCGACGCACTCAACTAGTCAAGGACCTTCATGATCCCATATAGAAGAAAAGTTATTACACATTCCATGATTTGCATACCGATAGGAAATATACTCATTTTCCAACCACGGTAAAACACATCACAACTCTTTCTTCCAATTCATTGCATAAGTTTAACCACACGGTCTAAGGGGCCGCTGAATACTCCCTCAAATGCTTCCCAGAGTACCACAATCTACAACACTTCACTTTGACGAACTTCCTGCGATTTTGAATTTGTTATCATTACTCTCCAATATAGATACATAGAATCTCATCATTCACATAACATAACACAAGTCTTGATCCCTTTTAATGAGACCACAGTCTCTAGCCACATACACCACCTTAAGACACCTGACCGTTACAAGCAACATCTTTAACATTGCAAGACTATTCTCGGGTGCCATTCGCCCTTATTCACTTATAATTCAACTGTCTTATTGAACAGAACCACTCGTGCCTTGTTAGAATCCTAACATCGCAAAACATGATTGCATACAGGTACAGTTAGCTATCCTTCCTTTCTATGCACCGAACATTCTTCACCAACAGTAGTTCAAACCGTCCCAGTATTGCTTCACATCTACGAAGCACCATAACCTTTACCAAAATTTCCAACATACTTAGAGACAGAATCAACATAGCACCCAACCATGCAATCAGCTAGTCAATAGCAATCTCCCCAACTTAGCTCGAAGCCATATATCAAAGCACTTTTAACCACTCATAGCGTTCTTATTCAAATGATGCCACAATGTTATAGTGAGATTGAACTCAAGTCATATAAAAGCTTTGGCAGAGACTCAAATCCTCAGAAACCTTAGCTCTTCAGCAGTTCTTGCATTTATACACACTCAACAATTAAGCCTACTCTTTAGGTGATAAAATCTTTTCTAAGTCCCAAATTTTTCCAAAAATTTCGACAAAGTTCCCTTTGTAATTTGGCCTATCCACCTGCCAGAGAATCACCAAAATCATCCTAACAATACACTCGCAACTCGACAAGACATCACAATGCATCTCAACAACATAAATCTCAACAACATATATCATCAAAATTAGTACATGAACATGCACCGCGCCTGCTCACATCATATCATATATCAAATACCTTTCACCCCAATACTCATAGCACCGCCAATTCGGTCTTCCTGCGTCTGAACTCATACTACGACACGTAATGCACTTTACCTTTCCACTAAGGAACACGAACATATTCACCACGCCCATAGCTAGGGCTACATAACATATCACAATAAGAATCGAATACCTTACAGCTCACCCATTATTTAACTACCATTTCCATAATTAGGGACAATACTGATCGTATGAACTTCATAATACCGGCTCACGAAATTAGCACCTCGGTGCCCAAGCCATAGACAAAGATCCGGCCTCAAGTCCTCCAGACTAGCCCAATATGAACTCACAAAGATTATATCTCACCCCTCGATCGAGAAATCATAAGCCATCAAGGCAAATTTATCACTAAGCACTCGAGTGCGCACATCAATATGCAGAAGGAATTTCAAGAATAATACCTCAAGCTAAATCAAGTACGCACGATAAGAATTTCAAGAATTTGAGGTGTTTTCTAAACGGTTTGTAGCATCCCGAAGATAAGCACAGGTATCCCCGTACTGATCCACGAGACTCTACTAAATCGGCTCATGACTCGCGAGACCTGTTAACCTAGGTTCTGATACCAACTTGTCATGACCCAAACCCTGGTCGTGATGGCGCCCAACACAATGCTAGGCAAGCCAGACCATGTTATCCATTAAACCATCCAATTATTAATTTCAGGTGATCAAGTTAAACATAAATAGCAACTGTTCATATCAAAATGATAAACGTAATAGTAGAAGCATACAAAATACGGTCCCAAATAAATCGTGGTGTCACAAGTCTAAGCCTCTACAGATAACATATCATATACAAACAAGTCTAGGCACAATGAAAACAACAAAATGATAAAGAAGGAGAAAACAGGTTCTGCGGACGTCGGCAGCTACCTCGTAGTCTCGGTAGAATAGAAATGAATAAGAAGCTGCGACAACTCAACTACTCTCTGGCACCTGTGAATCTGCACAAAAAGTGCAGGGGAGTGGGGTGAGTATATTTCAACTCAGTGAGTAACAATAATAAACAATGACTGAAAATAAGAACTCATGCACTATCACTAAATAGTTCTAAGGCAACCCCACAGGTAAGTCATCACTATAGCGAATACTCTCATCTTCAGTCCACATCTAACTCAACAAGGTCCCACACTGACCAAATCCTCACTCGTACCGCTACGGGGTACAACCAACTCAATGTATCGAAATATATACATATGTCTATAATGTATAAGTATTTAAGTACGTATATGGATATGTATAAGTATAATGTTGCGGCGTGCAGCCCGCTCCAATACATATAACACTGCGGGGTGCAACCCGCTCCATTTAACGTCAACGGCGCTCATTGGGGATGTATACAGACTTCGGAGGGACTCCCTGGCCCAAAGCACTATGATACTGCAGCGTGCAGCCCGATCCACACATATATTACAGCGGCGTGCAGTTCGATCCAATATATATATATCTATATATACACACATATAACTATACTGCTGCGGCGTGCAGCCCGACCCCATAATATACTCCAGCGCTCATTGAGAATGTGTGCAGACTTAGACTCCGAAGGGGCTCATACAGCCCAAGCGCAATAATACTGCGGCGTGCAGTCCGATCCACATGTATATATTACTGCGGCGTGCGGTCCGATCCAACACATATACTGCTGCGGCGTGCAGCCCGATCCAACATAGGTGTATATATATATATATATATATATATCATAATGGGTCCTCGACGCTATCCCAGTCAGTATAGAATTGGCCTTACAGGCCCACTGAGCTAAATCGGGGAAATTCCACCCCAAGTAGTCTATCTCTCTCAGTACACATCTAGTGCTGCACCAAGATATGCTATACAGCTAATTTCATGGCTGAGTGTAAGTTTCCACTAGGATATAAGGGTCACCTAGCTCTACAGGTCCCCTAAATGCTCTACAGATATGAACAAGGCCCCAAACCAGGCTACTAGCCCAATTACACCGTTATAATCCCATTCTCAGTCACAATGCATAATACACTATTAGTCGGAAAGGACCAAGTCCAATTCCCCAGTCACAATGTCACCACGCACGTCACATGGCGCGCGTCTCATCTCATTATAGCACCGTAAAGTGCTAGTACGGGGTTTCAAACCCTCAATACATTATTCACTATCACCACTCACCTCGATCCGATAGAAGCCTTAGTCCGCCTTGCGCTTTCCTCGCGATTCAACCGCCTCGGATGCCGAATCTGTTCAAATTCATAGAGAATACGTCAATTCATGCTAATTACACACAAACCATTCGAAATAACTCAAATTGCACCAAAACCCACAAAGTTGCCAAAACCCCACTTTTGGTACGCTTCTCGAAAAATTACAAAAGTTACATATTCGGAATCCTCGTCTCATCACGAGTCGATGCATATAATGCTTTCTAAAATCGGACTCTGTTTGCCCACTCAAATCGACATTTTACCAAAACCCTGGCTTAGGCTAAATTTCCCCATTAATTCATCCAACTTCAGTGAAATAGAGGATGATTTCAAGATAAAAACACATAATTGAATCATAAAACTTACCTCCGATGATAACCCGATGAAATCCTAGCAATTTCCCATCACTTTCTCTCTCTAAGACTCAACAATGGTGTATTATGGAAGAATGCCCGCGTCTGAAATGTTCTAGACTTAAATTCACTGCCAAGCCCTTTAACCCTTCGCGAACGCGACCCTACTCACGCGTTCGCGATGAACAAATGCAGCAGCCTCCGGATTTACTTTACGCGAATGCATGGCTTCCAGTCGCGTTCGCGATGACCAACCGCCTAGACCTACGCAAACGCGTGCACACCTTCGCGATCGCGATGCTCCCAGTCTTGACCCTACGCGTTTGCATCCCTCTCCTCGCGAACGCGATGAACAAAAATCCCCAACTCTCCGATATACTTCACAAATGCATGAACCCCTACGCGAACGCGAAGAACAAACTTTTTCTACAGATATTGCAGCAGATCAGCTGCTGACTTAGGCCAAAAAATGGTCCGTTTGGACCCCCAAATTCATCCCGAGGACCTCGGGACCCCAACGAAAACCACCAATATACTCCATAACACGATACAAACTCTTTCCAATCCCAAAAACACGCCTTTAAACACGGAAAAAATTGAATCCAAGCAAATTCAAGCCTAAGTTTTCATTCAAACTTCTACAACCGACATTCGATCAAAAACCCAACCAAACGACCTCCGAATAACCTAAAATTTTGCAGGCACATCCAAAATCACCTAATGGAGCTACTGCAACTATCGAAATTCCATTCCGACTCCCAGATCAAAATCTCACCTACCGATCGGATATCGCCAAAATTCAACTTTAGCCAATTCAAGCCTAAAACTACACCGGACCCCCAAATTTACTTCTGATCGTTCTCCTAGCTCATAAATGACCTCCCGGAACTGACCGAATCATCAGAATTCAGTTCTGAGCTCTCTAATTCACAAGTCAACATCCAGTTGACTTTTCTCAACTATTCCTTCTTCTAAGAGACTATTTGTCATATTTCCAACCAAACTCAACCCGGATTTACTCAAACTTACCCAACATGCATATTGCAACATTAACAAGCATACAAAGGGGATAACGGGGTGATAACTCACATAATGACGGGATGGGTCATCACATGACAGGTTCACGATTGGTAAACTAGGGTCGTGACAAGTTGGTATCAGAGCTCTAGTTTCATAGGAGTCATGGGACACAGACCAGTTACTTAGATTCTCGCTGATCGATACAGAGACATTTGTATTTATCTACGAGGTGCTATGTAACTATTTAGGAAGCTCTTCACTTCTTTTGAATTCCTTGTCGTGTGTCATTTATTCACTTAGAGCCTATATCATATGTTCTTTTGCATCCACTCGTGTATCGAAATTGAGCAATCGGCATCAAGTATGCGCCGACGGTTCGTGACGCTGCAGAGAGATTTCAAGGGAGTCGAGAATTTACTCAACCTTTGTTACCGCGTGTCATCCATATCGATAATGCAAGAGAATTGAGAGATCTTCAATTTTGCACATGGGATGCACTAGGTTCTGATATTCGGTTGATAAGTACGGTCTTGAGAAGGTTTACTTAACAATCAAATTATGGGTCATGTGTCATATAAGATTTGGCCTGCAATGTATTTAGGTGCTATTCAAAAGTTCTTTGAAACTTGCGGATGAGTAAGATTTGAGACTCGTATGGTATAATGTTGGGACTTTTGATGTTCCTGTGTCCATAATGATTCTACATTTCATTATCAGCAGGGAAGATTTCGGCGAAGGCTACACGGTGCTTCGTAGGTGTGAGAATCACAGTATGTCTTAAGCTGTCGCGGTAAAGAATGCTCGATGCATGGAGCGAAAAGATGTTTGGTTCTATTGGGATGAGGTCATACCCTATGGTGTCAGAGTGCTAATAGAGCACACGTGGTTATATTCGTTGGATCAAGTGAATTGCAGTTGAATACGAGTAAATGACTTGAGAGAATGGTTCTAATGTGTTTGAGAGTTGTGTAATAGTGGCCTTGAGCTAAGTGGGAGAGTCCCACCGCTTACGGTTGGGTCGCATGGTTAATTACCTACGTGAATTCTGGGTATTAGCATTAATGGGCTATTGCAGCTACAGAAAAGGACCATGAGTGGTAATTGAGTATATGAATTGTTGAATGCGTGTTATGGTCAGCATTACTGGCTCACGTTCAACTTGAGGGAGGATTCATGATTTACGCCTCGTATAGGTGCAGGTTGCGAGGGAAGTGGTTCCGCTGGGGGCTTTATCGAGAGGGTATTCATATGTTATAAAATTCAGTAGAGTTGGTTGCGTACTGGGGCAAGTCAGGGCCCGATGGCTCTCAATAGCGGTCATAGTGAATTCAAGAGGTAAAGTGTGGTGCCTGATAATACTGAGACTATAAGTACAGTTGGGAGTCAAATTTTTGAAGCAAATTATGAAGAAGGGCACAAAATGTTCTATGATGTTTTGACTTGTGGTGTAGTATTTGATAGACATGAAATGGTCGTCGTTCTTGAGATAGCATGGCCTCATGATTTAAGGTCACTCGGGGTGAGTGCAGTTGGAATAAGTTAGGTACTGAAGTGAGATATTAACATTTCTAAGGCAATCTAGGATAAACTGGAAAGGAAGTAGATTGATTAGCCATAGTTGAGTTAGCATATTGGTGTCAATGATCGGTTCATGCAACGTGATCGAGTTATGCATGTGATTTGTGGCGGTGCATTTGAGACTTGTCGGCCGCAGTGATTGATGTTATTCTAAAGTATTCTTCTGTTAGGGACCTGTTACGAGTAGGCAGATCTTGGGAAGGGTTATGGTGGCTTAGACCACTACTTAGAGATTGGCATATTCGATGGTTATGAGAATTTGCCTATATGTTGCTATAGTCTCTTGAAGTGAGTTAAATGGAAAGTCCTATGTGATGGAGTATTAGCCTATCGTCAGTTCTAGAGTTGTGATGGAAATTGTGTCTATCGTATATTGGCACGTGAGGTGCGGGGAGTAGTATGAAATTTGAAGTAAGGACCAAGGTCACAGTTTGGTCAATGAATGTGATATAAAGAGCTCGGATGAGCAGGAAAGGAGTTTCAGTGTTTTGAGTAAGATGGATATTAACGTCAATATCACTTGAGATCGGTGTTCTGTGAGAATGGATTTGTATCCCGGTTAGGGACTCCTGATCGCTTTTCACTGTTAGTGCAGCCGGTAGTTTGAATGTGCAGGCCCATTCAATTATTCGGAAGATGGTGGGAGCTTGTCCCACAAGAAGATTGTATAGGTGTGACATGTAGTCACTTGATTTGGTTAGAAATTAAACCAAGTATGAGGATATTGGTGATATCATCCATTTGAGAATTTATGCCTGGAGGGCACTCTACTTATTGGGTTATAGACCTGTGAAATATTATTGACTTAGCTCGGCACGACCAGGATAGACTTAAGATCGGTGGATAGATTTAAATGTGGAAATGAGCCTTGCGTCAGGCCAGTTGTGTTTCTTCCAGCAATGCACCCTTTATGGAGGGATAGTCGCGGTCTTATTTCGTGGTTAGTTAATTCATGTAAAGATATATTATGCCGGATGAGTTGTGAGACGGCTTGGTAAATTCCTTATGTGTTGAGGTTTCGCTCAGCGGTGATGTTATATGAGCATGACGGCTCGTGAGACTTAGATTATGTATCGCACCTCAGTTGTGCTTGAGTTTGTAGCCTATAACGTTATATGTTTCCTTTTGAATGATATCATGCACCTTAGTGTGCTTATGATCGGTATTCAGTATTTTTGATGTGATGAGCTATTCAGCTCGACGTATGGCTCCTTGTGTGAGTTTTATATATGGGTCGGGTGGCACGCCGCCATGGTTATATTTTTTGGATCGAGTAGCACGCCTCCATGGTTATATTTTTTGGATCGGGTGGCACGTCCCCATGGTTATATTGTTTGGATCGGGTGGCACGCCGCCATGGTTATATTGTTTGGATCGGGTGGCACGCCGCCATGGGTATATTGTTTGGATCGGATTGCACGCCGCAACAGTGTGATGTTATTTCAGTGCCCATATTTGCTTTTATGTGTTCTATTTCCTATTTTTTGAGGAAGTCCATGTTAGTGTGCGAGTTGAATAGTTCTTTCTAGATTTCGCCTTCCTTTTGTATCTCGTACAAATTAGTAGCCTACTGGCACATTATGTCATCTTGCATGACTTTTGATTATGTCTGAGGTGGCTTATCACCTCAGCAGTTCGTACTGGGTGAGATAAGATTATGGGATTTGGGGTCAGTGCAAACTGATTATATGAAGTATATTATAGAGAAAAAGACCATTCTCTGGTTTAGGACAAGGTAATGGATCTTGTCAGGAGTATAGACCCAGTGAATTGTTGATTCAGTAGTTGGTTATGGATATCGACACATCTCTTCCATCGTGTCAGTATTGTAAAAAGTTAGAACAAGACCTATGTAGATCATGAGGAGCAAAGGGAGCATCTAATTCGTTAAATTTTTTGCTGATTTGGTCATAAAGTATTATCGTGGTCCTGTGGATTTTGTATTGCAAGGTAAGAATCCAGCAAAGTTATGCAGTCATGTTTGAGGACGGCGTGTGAGGAATAATTGAGTGATCTCTTGACGAAAACAAGCCTCACATAGAATTCCGGATGTTGGAATTAGGCTTTAAGACTTATTTATTTGAGCAAAAGGGAATATCTTCAGATTATATCCGACTAATGTGCTCAGCTGAGTCCGAGATTCATTGTCCCTTTGAGATTTTGAGGCATGTTGGGGAGGTTGCTTCTGAGCCGACCTTACCTCCTAGCCTAGTCGGAGCCATCCCGTATTTTATGTCCCTATGCTCCAGAGATACCATGGTAACCGCCGCACATGTTGGGTTTCACTTTTGTTCAGCTATGCGAGGATCTGCCTTATGTGGAGGAGCCAGTGGCCATTCTGGACAGGCAAATCAGGAAGCTAAGGTCAAAGAACATCGCTTCAGTAAAGGTCTAGTGGCGGGGTCAACCGGCCGAGGAGGCGACTTGGGAGACCGAGCAGGATATGCGCAACCAGTACCCTCATCTCTTCACCACTCCAGGTATGTTTTCTATACTCGTTCGAGGACGAACGAATCTTTTAAGTGTGGGAAGATGTAATGACCCGACCGGTCGTTTTTGAAATTTACGCCCCGATCCCTAATTTAACTGTTCCCCTAAGTTCATTTCTGCTATTGTGGTTTGCCAGGAGGGTCGGTTCTGGAATTTGGAGTGTTTTCGAACACTTAGTCCCTAAATGAGAGCCTTGTAGTTGAAAAATGGCCCGTATTTGGAACAGTGTTAAGACGACCTCGGAACGGAGATCCGATGGTTCCATTAGCTTCGTTAGGCGATTTCGGTGTTGGGAGCGCGTTGGGAATGTATTTTGGAGGTCTGTAGCTCAATTAGGCTTGAAATGCCGAAGTTTGAAATTTTGGCGAAATCCGGTCGCTAGGTGAGATTTTGATCCGGGCGTCAGAATGGAATTCCGAAAATTTTAGTAGCTTCGTTAGGTGATTTGGATATGTCTGCAAATTTTCAGGTCATTCGGATACCGTTTGGTCGGGTATTCGATCGAATGCGTATTTCAAAAGTTATGAAGAAACTTAGGCTTGAATCTGATGTAATTTGATGGTTTTAGTGTTGTGGTATGTATTTTTGTGATTCGAACAAGCTTGAATGAAGTATTAGAACGTATCTATGCTTTTGGTTGATGTCCTGGAGGCCTCAGGTGTGTTTTGAATGAGTTTTGATCAAGTACGGACACTCCGAAACTTTGAAAAATGGAGGTGGCAGCAGTGGAGGCGCGACCACGCTGTTTTTTGCACTGGGTGCACGGCCGCACACGGAAGATCTACATGCTGCTAGTTCTACTTCGGAAGCTCATATCTTTTTATCTACACAGAATTTTGAGGTGATTCAGAAACTAAAGTTGTCGAGCTTTGAGTCTAGTTTTCAGAAACATATTATAATGGGCATTTGGAAATCTGTATCGAAAGTTATGGCCAAAATAGTGAAGCATGTTAGTGCAGTCAAATTGTTGCGCCGCCGCGACCATTTTTGTGCAGTCAGCACTCCCTGGGCGCGACCACGGTCTTTTTTGTGCGGCCAGCACTGTCGGAATCTGAAGGGTACTTCTATAAATCCGAGATTTTGGATTTTATTTGATATTTTGACCTACAGAGCTCGGATATTGGCGATTGTTCGAAGGTTTTTCAAGAAATTCATTGGGGTAAGTAATTCTAACTCAGATTTGGCTAGATTACATGAATATATCATTGAATCCATCATTTAATTTGTAATTTGGGATGGAATTTGGGAAGAAAATTGGTAAAATCTCGCAAAATATAAAATGATGATTTGAAGGACCAAACGATATCAGAATTGGAAGTTCTTGGTATGTACGAACTCGTGTTGAGATAAGGAACCCGAATATATAACTTTCGTAATTATTCGAGAAGCGTACCGAAAGTCGGGTTTTGGCAACTTGTGGTTTTTGGTGTATTTCGAATTGTTTTGATTGGGTAATGCCCAATTGGCCTATTTTGATTTATTTCTATTGATTTTGATCAGATACTACACCTGTGGAGGCCGATATTCGTGGCAAGAGAGTTGTCTCTTAGCGGTTTCATACCGGAGTCGAGGTAAGTGGCTTGTCTAACCTTGTGTGGGGGAACCTTTACCCCTAGGATATTATGTGTTAAATTAAATGCTTTGTACGCGAGGTGATGGGTGTGTACATGCGCAGATTGTTGGAACCCACCTCACTTGAATTGTCCAATTCGTGATATTTCTGTTCTTAGATGATTAAATTGTGACATTACCTGATATTCGTTAGAAAATCATGATTAGATAGGATTTATCTGTCTAAATGCCTAATTGTCTTACTTGAAGTTCTCGATAATTATTGGCACTGGTTTTGGTCAAGTTGTAGTTATGCATATCATATTTCTCTGTGCGTTCCTTTTTATTGTTCGTGTTGGTGGACTGCGGGTTCAATTCCCGGAGATCCAAGGGTTGTGGGTTCGATTCCCAGAGACCCGGAGTGGTATTGTTTGTGGACTGCGGGTTCAATTCCCGGAGATCCAAGGGCTGTGGGTTCGATTCCCAAAGACCCGGAGTTTATTGATATATTTATTGAGATACAGACTGCGGGGTTCGATTCCCAGAGATTCTGAGATATTGAGATACGGGCTGCGGGTTCGATTCCCGGAGACCTAGAGATACTGATATTGGGACTGCGGGTTAAATTCCCGGAGATCCTGAGTTGTTGGATATAGACAGGGACTGTGGGTTCAATTCTCATAGGTCCTGGACTTGTTGATTAGAGTTTATGTTGTGTTGGTTACTTGTAGTTAGCTAATGATAGTCGGTTGCAGTAAATACTTCATTGTTGTTATTTCAGATTCATTCTTACTTATTCCTGCTTATTACTGTTTTGATCATTAGGTTATTGTTTTCTCGGTAGGGCCTTGACCTTCCTCGTCACTACTCCATCGAGGTTAGGCTTGGCACTTACTGAGTACCGCCGTGGTGTACTCATGCTACTCTTCCGCACACTTTTATTGTGCAGATCCAAGTACATCAGGACAGGCTCATACTAGGTGATTCAGCAGCACATTGGATACCTCGAGGTATGATCTGCTACGTCCGCGGATCCAGATGGTCTTCTTCTACTCTCATTAGTGATAGCAGTTAATTTCCCTTGTTCTCGTTGTTTAGACATTCTTGATGTATAGAGCCACATTTGTATTCTTCTTTTAGTCTGTGTTGCCCGTGGGATTCCTGGTCTTGGTAGTGTGCTATTTAGTGTATTTTGGCGAAGTATATGTGCCAAGCGGCACTTATTACATTCCTTTCTATATCATTCCGCAATTTTTTTATCTTTTGTTCATGAATTTGTGTATTCCGCATGGTGTTAGGCTTACCTAGTCGCAAAGACTGGGTGCCGTCATGACAGGTTCACGATTGGTGAACTAGGGTCGTGACAATTACAAGGAGACATTCTCTCCTGTAGCTAAAATGGTAACAATCAGATCTATGGTGGCTTTGGCTGCAGCCTCTGGGTGGTTTATTTTTTAGATGGATGTTCAAAATGCTTTTCTTCAAGGGGATCTTCTTGAAGAAGTCTATATGCATATCCTAGATGGTTTTGCCAGCCAAGGGGAGTATCATAGGATAAAGGTATGTAAATTACACAAGTCTTTATATGGTTTCAAACAAGCTCCTAGACAGTGGAACATCAAGCTAACTTCTGCTCTAAAGGATATGGGATTTGTTCAATCTCATTATGATTGCTCACTTTTCACACAAAGAGTAGGTGATAATCTAATAGTAATTCTTGTGTATGTTGATGATCTATTGGTTACTGGTAACAATGTGGAGCTGATTAATCAGGTGAAAACAGTTTTGCATAATAAGTTCAAAATGAAGGATCTAGGAGAATTGAAATTCTTTCTTGGAATTGAGTTCACTAGGTCTAAAAGAGGTATTCTGATGAATCAAAGGAAGTATGCTCTTGAACTTGTATCTGAAATGGGATTGTCTGGTAGCAAACCTATTGCTACACCACTTGAGTTCAATCATAAACTCACCACAGTAGCATTTGATGAATTTATGAACAAGGGAGAAGCTTCTGCAGATGCACAGCTTGAGGATCCAGGGATCTATCAAAGACTTGTTGGAAGATTATCATACTTGACAATGACAAGGCCAGATATTGCCTTTGTTGCTCAAGTATTAAGCCAACATATGCACGCTCCTAAACAGACACATTTTGAAGCAGCCATGAGAGTGATCAAGTACATAAAAGGGACTGCAGGTTTGGGTTTGTATATGCCATCAGAAAGTAACAGTGAACTAACTGCCTATTGTGATTCAGATTGGGGTTCATGTGTGGAAACCAGGAAATCTATTACTCGTTATGTAATCAAGTTTGGTGAAGATGTAATTTCCTGGAAATCTAAGAAACAAAGTACTGTTTCCAGGAGCTCAGCAGAATCAGAATTCAGGAGTATGGCAGCTACTGTTGCAAAAATTACTTGGCTGACTGGTTTATTTGGAGAACTTGGAATTGCAATATCTACTCCAGTGCAATTGTTCTGTGATAGTAAAGCTGCTATACAAATTGCAGCACATCCTACATTTCATGAAAGAACAAAATATTTTGATATTGATTGTCATTTTGTAAGGGAGAAAATTCAGTGTGGCAAAATTCAAATACAACATATAGAAACAAAAGAACAACCTGCTAATTTACTGACCACGAGCCTATGCAAGCCACAACATGAGTATTTGATTAGCAAGCTGGGAATGAAGAACCTCTTCCATCCCTCGCTTGAGGGGGAGTGTTGAGGATAGTGCATAACAATAATAGTTAGTTAGAATATTAGTTAGTGGGGCCACTTTGTACCGCTGTCACTAATTTAATCTCATTAGATAAGTGATGTATATATACATATGTGTATAGAGGAGCAGTTACATATTTCTGGTCGATATCTTCAATAATACAGATATCACATTCTCTTCTTCTTTGCCTTCTTCTCTGTTCTTACTTCATAACTGCGACGGTGATAAATCTTTAACAATAATAAATTATTAGTGATATATAATGATCATGCTACAACTAATTTTTTCACAAACTCATATGGTAAAAAAGAAAAGCAGGAAAATTAGAGCTGAAGCATTGTGGTTTTGTATCAATTAAGAATGAAATCTTGATTGGTGAAAAACAAAGAAAATTTTAATTATTTCAATACCCGGAACAATAGAGATTATCTCCAAAGCCTTAGGCTTGTCTCTTAAATCTTAGAACTGAACAAAGTGAATAGAAACCCCTGCAAATAAATCAAATCTTCACCAAATAGATTGTTAAAACCCCTAGGAACAATCAAACATAGCATGACAGGTAATATTAAAGATTTAAATACCAATTAGCGCTAATCAAATGAAAAGGTAATCAACCACCACAAAAGTTATGTGGAAAGAATGTTTGAGATAATGGAAACTAAAAAGTCTAATACCCAAATAGAATAAAAAGCAACAGTAAACATTTGTGTGAAATATTGCAGAAGTTAAATAACAAAAAAGATAAAATCTTTAATATTAAAAATAGGAAATTAATAATATAATAGAGATACCTTCATCTTGCAGTTAGAACGCAGAGAAAACAAAATTAAACATGAATGAAAATAACTATATTCCAAAATCATAATGAAAAGATTTACCTTGAGAATTGAGAGAAACAACTTCTATGTGGCAATTTTAAAAAAGAAAAGTACTAAAAAAATGGAGGATGAAGAGAAAGTAAGTACGATAATTAAGAGTGAGGTTGAATAAGCAACCTCTTTTTGAGCTAAACCGACAATATTTTGTGGATGAATAGTGATTGCCAAGGCACAATAACCATTGTAAGAAATAAAATCTCTCAATGGAAAGTATAGATATATTCTCTAGAGACATTATGTAATAAAGAAATTGCATAGATATGATAATTTTTTATACACATTATATATAGTAAAAAGAGGATTTAGCCGATCCTTTGACTTATAAGTGAAACATCGAGAGGTTGAGACTTATGCCAATTTGAGATGTATCAACAATGATGGTAACCCAAC
Source organism: Nicotiana noctiflora (assembly GCA_032618575.1). NCBI lineage: Eukaryota > Viridiplantae > Streptophyta > Magnoliopsida > Solanales > Solanaceae > Nicotiana > Nicotiana noctiflora. The sequence goes on along the minus strand of JASVEL010010793.1, from coordinate 7,511 downwards.
CAGTGTGATTGGAGATCCCATGAAGCATGTTCATATGGGTAATAACAAGTCATTAGTTGATCAAATATGCACTATTAAAATATGTCTCTTCCTATGGTGTATGTGTACATAGTGCAAGACTGCAAGGAGTGTGAGTTTGAGTGAATAAACTCTTAATCTAATAATCCATTGCCTTTTATAGGTGGTTTATTGTGCTGCAGAATACACTTGATGGATGGACCTATATGAGTGTGGAGTGAGGCCGCTCCTATAAAATTTGTGGCGAAATTTCTAGAGCACTCATGAAAACCAGGCACGCGCATGGCCTATTAGCGCAAAACCGCGTCAAACAACAAAGTGTGTGCAGGAATAATGTGATAAATAAGACACTAAACTTACAAAAGAATTCTTGTTCATAGAAGTTCTAAACATCACCATTGTTCTATAAGTTTAATCTTATTTTATCTAGGTCTAGTTCATAGTCCAAGAGACATCAGATTCGACGCATTATGCTTATTTTTGAAAACCTAGCGAAATATTTTATTTTATTATAATATTCTTTTTGAGCTATGTGAGGGACTGTTAAAAAAATTAGTTTTAATATCTCAAAAAAAATATTTAAATTGATGTCTAGATTCATTCATTTAATGAGTCTTTATTAGAGAAATTAATTTGAATATATTTTAATGTGTGTAAAAGTAAATTAAATTAACTTTGAATATAATATTTTAATGTGTGTAAAAGTAAATTAAATTAACTTGTATCAAAAAATCAGTTATGGTTTTATAACTTTGAAATTGACCAAAGAATGGTCTTGCATGTATAACCGTTTTCTCATGTTAAATTTGGCTTTTACCACTTAAAAAAAATGAGAATAAAAGCAAAAAAAAGAAGAAAAAAGATAAATAGAATCTTAGGCCAAAGAGAGATGCCAACTCATCTTCTATTGTTTTATATATATATATATATATATATATATATATATATATATATATATATATATATATATATATATATATATATATATATATATATATATATATATATATATATATATATATATATATATATATATATATATATATATATATATATATATATATTTATTTATTTATTTATTTTTCTTAAGCTACACAAATTTTTACATTGTAACATTACATGTGATACCATTTGCTAGATAACTTTTATAGAAGTTGCCCGCTAAATTTTAACCTTATGTTTTTAATTTTTAATTTACGCATTTATCTTTGGTTTGCTGTCAAAGATTTCTTTATCATCTTCATGAGTAGCTGATACGCAAAAATTATAATCAAGAAGAAAAATACCAGTTGTAAAAAAGGTGTGCTATAGTTCCAGTTGTCACTTTGTATGAAGGCTCACGAAGTGACCAACACTGGATCAATATTCTTGTAGTCAGCATTGGAGTTTAGTATAGCATCCTTAACTTGCTGTAAAGTTTGTATCAGGAATAAATATTTATTGTTTAAGAACCATAACTTAATAGCATTAATGTGATTTTAAAAATTAAATTATGTAAGTTACTCTTTTATTATTTATACAAAATTCTTTTTTGGTGTATGAGTTGTGGTATCGAAGTTATATGAATGGTTGGTGGTATAAAATTAGAATTTATTATTAGCATCTAAAAGGATGAAAAAAGCTGATTAATATATATATATATATATATATATATATATAAAGTTGGAAATTGGCTAGCTGATGTGGCATTCCAATTTCGGCAACTTTGATATTTATCTTTTTTCTGGTTTTTTTGATTTTTTTCTACTCCATTATATTATTTTAGCTTATATTTAAATGCCAAAAAGCCTATATTGAATTTCCTAAACGTTATGATTCTTCTCCACTTCCCCTTTTTACTTTATTTGGATCATTGCTCACTATTGTTAAATACTATTTTATTGTCTGGTTTGACTGTATCGTACTGTAATGCAACAGATAAGTTTACTAAAATATCCTCAATTATTTTGTAATGATCCGACCGGCCGTTTTTTGAAATTTACGCCTCGATCCCCTATTAACTACTTCCCATAAGTTCATTTCTGCTATTTTGGTTTGCCGGGATGTTCGGTGTTTGGATTCAAAGTGTTTTGGGACACTTAGTCCCTAGATGGGAGCCTATGACTTGAAAAATGGCCCGTATTTGGAACAGTGTGGAAATGACCTCAAAATGGAAATCTGATGATTCCGTTAGCTCCGTTAGGTGATTTCGAGGTTGGGAGCGTGTTCGGAATGATTTTTGGGGGTTCGTAGCTTATTTAGGCTTGACATACCAAAGTTTGAATTTTTGAAGTTTTTGGCCGATAGTGAGTTTTTGATCTGAGGGTCGAAATTGAATTTCGGAAGTTTTTGTAGCCCAGTTATGTCATTTTGGACTTGTCTGCAAAATTTGGCGCCATTCCGAGTTGAATTGATAAGGTTTCGGCATGAGGTTTGTTATTTGAAGATTTGGAAGTTCATAAGTTGATTTTGGTTCAATTCATCGTTTTGATGTTGTGCTATATGATTTGAAGCTTCGAGCGAGTCTTTGTTAGGTTATATCATTTGTGTGTGTGATTAGACGGGGTCCCGGTGGCCTCGGGTGTGTTTCAGAGGGGCTACAGATCCTTTTCCCCCTTTTTGAACAGCTGATCTGATATCTGGTATTTCCTTCTGTGCGATCGCATTGCTTTTCCCGCGATCAAATTGAACAATGTTTGGGCAGTATGAATTCCTTCTATGCGATCGCATTGATTCCCCGCGATCGCATAGTGTATTTTCAGAGGGTCTCAATTCCTTCTATGCGATCGCATTATTTCCCCACAATCACATAGTGTATTTTTAGAAGGTCCCAATTATTTCTATGCGATCGCATAGCCTCTCTCGCGATCACATAGTTACATTTCTCTCTTCTGCGAACGCAACTCACATCTTGCGATCGCATAGGCTTATTTCTTGGCCTCCAATTTTACTCTATGCGATCGCACTTCTCCTCTTGCGATCGCATAGAACAAATCACTAGGCATACATATTTATTTCCCAAACTCGAGGGTTTCACCATTTATTCATATTTTGACTTCTAAAGCTCGGTTCTTGACGCTATTCAAAGGGATTTTCACCTGGGCAACTTGGGTAAGTGTTTTTCACTCGATTTTGATCAACTTCCATGAATCTCCTCCTAATTTCATCCTTTAATTTCAGTTTTGAATGTGAAAATGGGTAAAACTTCATAAACCGAATTGGTGGGTTTTGAGGGAGTGTTTAACCTCCAATTTGAGCTATTTTTATATGGATAGACTTGTGAGAGTACAAGGGTTCTGAAAATGTTAAATTCATCCGGTTCCGAGACGTTGGCCTGAGGGGCGTTTTGGTCATTTTACCTAATTTCACGCTTTAGCTTTGAATTTAATTATGGAATCAGTTGCTTGAGATATTAATTGCAATGTGTGATTTAATTGAATATATTTGGGCCATTTGGAGTTGAGTACTCGTGGCGAGAACATGGTTGCTAGTTGATTTTACCCGGTTTTGAGGTAAGTATCTTGCCTAACCTTGTGTAGGGGACTCCCCCTTAGGATTGAGTCTTCTCTGTTAATTGTAGTCCGGGTACGCGAGGAGACTAGTGTGTGCTCAGATTTAATTGTGGTACTCTTTTAGGCTCTTAGACTTGTGAAATTTTCAAGGTAGAAGGATAATACTGATACGATTGAGTCACCTGTTATTATTTTCATCTCTACATCTCTTGCTTCATATTTGTTGCCCTTCTTGATTTATTTCTGCTGTTAAATGGGTTTTTTGGTGAATTAACTAAAGACTGGTACCCTTCAATTTTCACAGTGCGCGCCCTAACTACTCGCCTTTAATTGGAAATTCATAAATGTTATACCTCATATAATTAATCGGTCTTAATTAGAAGAAAGATAGATATCTCATAATTAATTGATATTTCTTAAATACTAATTATTTGATTCAGGTTAACCTCCTTACTGTTGAATACTCCTTGATTGTAATTTTACCTCTAACCTTGTTCAATTATATTATATGTCCAACTGTTGAGGTATCGGTATAGTTGTTATGTGTTTGTTATGCCTCGATTGTCATTGAGGTTATTGCGTTTTTCCTTGGTGTTCCGCGACTTTATTAGTTATTGTTGAATCCCTTGTCGGGACGTTATTATTTCTGCTATTAATTTTCCCTTGCTGGGATGCTATTGTTACGGTGTGGCTGTTGGTACCATGATGCACGAGGTCTCTGCCGTGCGGTTGTTGTCGGGGATATACACGAGGTCTTTGCCATGTTGTTGTTGCTATTGATGTCTTTGCACATGCGGCGTAATAAGGTGAGATATGTTACATATTTATATGTGTGTTGCGCATGTAGCGGAATAAGGTGGGAAAATTGTGATGCATGTGTGGCAAAATAAGGTGGTGTTTGCTATATTGTATTTGATTCCACACGTGGAGGAATAAGGTGGGCTATGTCAGGGGTTGATTAAGATGGACTACGGGTTCGATTCACGTGAGATACTTTGTTATTGTTATGATGGACTACGGGTTAGATTTTCGAGAGATCCTCGGTTATTGTTACGATGGACTATGGTTTTGATTCCCGGGAGATCCTCTGTTATTGTTATGATGGACTGCGGGTTCGATTCCCTGGAGATCCTCTGTTATTATTATGATGGACTACCGATTCGATTCCCGGGACATCCCTTTAAACTCATTGTGTTTTTGTCTGATATTTTTATTGATTCTATCCGGGGTGAATGTACCGAGTTCTAGCCATTCTATTTCTTATACTTACCAGTTGGCAGGACTCCTGTTAGATACTCCTGCACAAGCATACACGTAGTTGGATCCTCCTATTAGAGATGAATCACTTCTGAGTTGGGCTAAGGGTAGGTCTATGCCATCATTTATCCATTGCATATATGTGAGAGAGTGACCCTAGTTGACTAGTTAGTTGTCAGAATGACCATGTTATTGATGGGGCACAAGATGCCAAGTGTTTTACTTCAGATACTAAGTTTTTCACGAGTTGTGGCTAGTCTGAGAGTTGTGATAAGATTGTGGAAAAAGTTGGAAGGACCATATGTAAGCATCATTACAGAATAATGACTTAGCCACTTTGTTTGATCTTGTTGTGTTGTGATTTCAGGATTTGTACTCCGATTTCTGCCGTTAGTCTGTTTTATCATTTATTGTATCTTCGATTTTACTTATTGTCTGTTATCCTTATTGTGAATTGTAGCATTCTTATTTTATCCGGCAGTCTTTACACATTTACATAATCATTTCTATTATATCTGTTATACTGCTTATTGACCGGTAGGTGTCATGATTGTTGCTCGTCACTACCCTATCGTGGTTAGTCTTGATACATAATGGGCACCATCGTGGTGTGCTCATACTACTTTTCTGCACATTTTTGTTGTGCAGATACAGGTACTCCCATTCAGTTCTGTCAACCTTGGAAGGAGTCATACCGGTAGAGACTTCAAGGTATATCTGCTACGTTCGCAGACCGAAGAGTCCCTTTCTAGCTTTTCTGTAAAAAGAAAAAGTATAGTTGTTTCAGTATTTCTTTCCTTGTATAGATATTCTTGAGTCAGAGCTTCTTATGTATCCTCTTAGCTTGTGATTTGTGAGTTTTCGGATTTTGGGAATGTTGTTAGCTTTGAGAATTGTTGTGGTATGTGCCCAGCCGCACCTAAACACCACTTTTATTTCACTGGTTCAGTTTTTTATTTTCTTCCGCAATTGCGGTTTATCTTCCGCATTGTTAGGTTTACCTAGTCGTAGGGACTAGGTTCCATCATGACATGTTCATGGGGGGTGAACTGGGGTCGTAACAAGTTGGTATCAGAGCACTAGGTTTATTGGAGTCACAGATCACAAGCCGGTTTATTAGAGTCTCGTTGATCGGTACGGAGACGTCCGTACTTATTTGCGAGAGGCTATGTAACTGTTAGGAAAATTTCACTTCATTTGATTTCCCTATCGTGCGAGATTTTTTACATCTACAATCCTAAACCTCTGCCTTCTACTCTCTCAAATATGGTGAGGACACGTACTACCCGAGGTGATCAGGCACCCACACCACTTGCTGTAGTCGTCGGAGATCGGGATCGAGGTAGAGTTTGAGGACGCGCACGTGGTGCAGCGAGAGCCCCTGTGCGAGCTGCCACCGATGCACCACTAGCAGATCCAGCCAGAGTCTAGGCACCTGACACGGCTACGGCTACTACTGCCCCAGCCATTTAGGAGACTTTGGCATAGTTCATGAGTATGTACGCCACTTTGGCTCAGGCCGAATTTCTTCCCCGTACTACAACCACGCCCCAGGCCATGGGAGGAGCATAGACTCCTGCCACCCACACTCCTGAGCGGCAAGCTCACGTGGAGCAGGTTCCCGAGATTATTCCTGCACCGCCTGCGGCACCAGTTTAGCCTGAGGGCATGGTAGTGGTTTTCAAGCAGAAACAGATGAGACTAGAGAGGTTCAAGAAGTATGGTCCTCTAGTGTTTAGTGGATTGGAATCGGACGATGCATTGGGGTTCCTTGATGAGTGTTACCGTATTCTCCGTACTATGGGTATCTCGGGGTCGAGCGGGGTTTCTTTCACTACTTTCCAGCTTCCAGGGGCCACCTATGATTGGTGGCGCACCTATGAGTTAGATCGTTCAGATGAGGCATCTTCATTGACCTGGACTGAGTTTTTAGATATGTTTCTGAGAGAGTTCCTCAGAGCCTCATGGATGCATGGCGCGCGGAGTTTGAGCATTTACGCTAGGGTGCTATGACCTCAGCCTTGGTTTCCACTGTTCGCGAAAAAGGTTCACCGATTCATCGAGGGGCTTATTCCTAGCATCAGGTCTAGCATGGCCCGTGAGTTGGAAACTGACACTCCTTATCAGCATGTGGTGAACATTTCTAGGATTATTGAGGGTATGCATGCTAGAGAGAGCGAGAGAGAGCTGGCAGAGTCAAGAGAGAGAGGGCAGACAGAGTCATGAGAGAGAGAGAGAGCAGACGAGATCAAGAGGGAGAGCTGGAGAAGGCGAGGAGGCCTCGTAGGTCGGTGTGATATACTGGTCCTTATTATGGAGGTAGGGTACGTCATGGCAGAGGTTTTATGGGTCAGCCAGTTTAGTTCACGCTTCAAGCTTCGTATGGTGACTCAGGTATTCATGGGTCTCAGAGGACCCGTACTGCACAGTTTCCACCGCCTCGTCAGTAGAGAGGGTGCTCTGAGTGTGGAGATACTAGCCACATGGGGAGAGATTGTCCCAAACTTCGGACTGATGTGTTGCAGCGAGGTATTCAGACAGGGAGAGGGCACCCAAAAGGGGAAGGCCCAACTCGTTGATGTGTTTCATATAGTGGTTTTGAGGCCAGTGCACTAGCTAATGTCACCCAGGTCCGAATTCAGTTTGTTATAGAAAGGCACTACCTGTAGTTCATCACAATTATACTTATTAGGATAAGTTCCTTATTTGTTGTTGCAATTGTGAGAGTACTTAATGATTTGCGCT
>JASVEL010010792.1:0-84602 GCA_032618575.1 Nicotiana noctiflora | reverse complement strand
GGAGAACGAAGTAATTTTGAGTCTAAAGGAGCTTATGCTCATACTGCTAGCATAGCTTCAGACTCAGCTCAACAGGGGAATGCTGTTGATATGGTAAATTCAACACATGAGTCAAAACAGGATAATGTTTCAGCTGGTGCTGGTGTTTCTGCAGCACCTTTCTTTACTCAAGAGCAGTACAATCAGATTTTACAGATGTTGAACAAAGGGAAGCAAACTGAAAACCTGGCTAATTCTGCAACTTTGAGTACTGCAGGTACTATAGAAGCATTCATGTCTCATCTAGTAAATGATAACTGGATCATAGATACAGGTGCAACTAATCACATGGCTCATAATTTGAATTTGTTGAGCAATATTAGAAAGTTATCAGATGCTGATCAAAATTCTGTTCAACTTCCTAATGGTGAAAAGGTTATTATTAGTCATACTGGTGATCTTTCAGTCTTTAAGGATAAATCAGTACATCATGTTCTATACATTCCAGATTTCAAGTTCAATCTAATGTCAGTTTCAAAAATCACAAAAGAGCTGAAGTGTTTGGTGGCTTTCTTTCCTGATTTCTGCATATTTCAGGAACTCTTTACTGGGAAGGTAATGGGGATTGGTAGAGAAGAGCAAGGATTATACATACTGAAGCCAAAGGAGTCAAATATTGTCAAACAGTGTTTGAAGTCAAAACAGCCTTGCTCAAGTTCTTGTGTGAATGCTACTAGTAGTGTTTTGAATACTAATAAAGTAGTTCCTGATGAAATAGATCTATGGCATAAAAGATTGGGTCATGCACCATTACAAGTTCTCAGAAGAATAGATGTATTACCTAAGGGTCATTTGAAAGATCATTTCTGTACAATATGTCCTATTGCTAAACAAACAAGAGTTTCTTTTCCTTCCAGCAATTCATGTTCTGTTAATGCATTTGATCTTATATATGCTGATGTGTGGGGACCTTATAAAGTTCCTACTCACAATGGTAGAAGATATTTTTTAACACTAGTGGATGACTATTCAAGATTTATCTGGCTGTTTTTGATGCATGATAAAGCAGAAACTATTGTAGTTCTTAAGAACTTCTTATTATCAGTGAAGAACCAGTTTCAGTGTAGCATAAAGATTTTGAGAACAGATAATGGTACAGAATTTCTTAATACTCAGATGACTAGATTGTTACAAGAGAATGGTATAATGCATCAAAGTTCTTGTGTATATACTCCACAACAGAATGGCTGAGTTGAGAGAAGACATAGATCAATACTTGATATGGCTAGAGCTTTGAGATTTCAGGACTTTATTCCTCTCAGATTTTGGGGAGAGTATGTTACCACAACTGTGTATATTCTTAACAGACTGCCCACTGTTATATTAAAAGGAATATCTCCTTTTGAAAGACTATTTCACAAGCCTCCTTCTTTACAACACTTCAAAGTGTTTGGAAGTCTTGTTATGCTACAAATCTAAAAAAAACTGACAAGTTCTGTCCTAGAGCTATTCCAGCAGTTCATTTAGGTTATTCATCAAGTCAAAAGGGTTATATTTTGTATGATCTAATTTCAAAGTCTTTCTTTATTAGCAGAGACACTGTGTTCAAAGAAGATGTATTTCCTTTCAAACATACTCATGCTACTTCTTTCCACTTATTTCCAGTTCTAGAGTTTAGAACTACTGAATGTTCTAATACTCCTACTTCTTCTCCTACTACTATTTCTTCATCTACACCTACATCTTCTTCTGATCCTTCACCTTCTTCTACTTCTTCTACTTCACATTCTTCTTCTCCTATTTCACATCCTATTTCACATTCTTCTTCCCCTATTTCTTTACCTCAGTCTATACCTTCTTCTTCTGTTTCATCTTATGTAAGAAAATCTTCCAGAATAACTAAACCTCCTATTTGGATGGAGGATTATGTTGGTTTGTCTAAATCCACTTACTGTGCTTATCCTATTTCACAATGTGTCTCTTATGACTCACTTTCTTCTGCTTATAGAACTGCACTTGCTGCTTATTCTGCAGTATCTGAACCACAATCTTATGCTGAAGCTAAGACTGATCCTAAGTGGATTGAAGCTATGAAGTTTGAAATATCTGCATTGGAAGCTAATCAAACTTGGTCTATTGTTGATCTTCCTCCTGGTAAGACTCTTATAGGGTGCAAATGGGTGTTTAAAGTTAAATACAAATCTAATGTAGAAGTGGAGAGATACAAGGCTAGGTTGGTTGCAAAGGGATATAGTCAACTTGAAGGCTTGGACCATAAGGAGACTTTTTCTCCTGTTGCTAAGATGGTCACTGTTAGATCAGTAGTGGCTTTAGCTGCAGCATCTGGTTGGTTTATCTTTCAAATGGATGTGCATAATGTTTTTCTTCAAGGAGATCTTCTTGAAGAAGTCTATATGCATATTTTAGATGGCTTTGCTAGCCAGGGGGAGTTACAGAAAGTTTGTAGACTTCATAAGTCTTTGTATGGGCTCAAACAAGCTCCCAGACAGTGGAACCTAAAGCTGACCAGTGCCTTGACTGATATGGGGTTTATACAATCACATTATGGTTACTCTTTATTCACATACAAGCTAGGATGTGATCTTGTGATAATACTGGTGTATGTAGATGATCTGCTAGTGACAGGAACAAATTTGACTCTTATTCAGCAAATAAGAGAAGAATTGCAGACTAGGTTCAAGATGAAAGATTTAGGAGAATTGAAATTCTTTCTTGGCATTGAGTTTCTGATATCAAAGAAAGGAATTCTAATGAATCAAAGAAAATATGCTCTTGAGTTAGTTTCTGAAATGGGTTTAGCAGGAAGCAAACCATCTACAACTCCTTTGGAGTTCAATCACAAGTTATCTTCTATAGAACTTGACAGATTTCTGCATAGCAATGAAGACACAGCTGATAAAGAACTAGAAGATAAAACTAGCTACCAAAGGATAGTTGGGAGATTACTGTATCTAACTATGACTAGACCTGATATTGCTTTTGTGGTTCAGGTACTTAGTCAATACACGCATGCACCTAAACAGTCTCATATGGATGCAGCTATGAGAGTAGTAAGATACATAAAAGGCACTGCAAGACTTGGACTGTTTATGCCAGCCTTTTGTGATTCAGATTGGGGAGCATGTATAGAAACCAGAAAATCAGTCACAGGATATGTGGTGAAGTTTGGGCAGGCTTTAGTGTCTTGGAAATCAAAGAAACAAAACACTGTTTCAAGGAGTTCTGCTGGAGCAGAGTTTAGAAGCATGGCTTCTACTGTTGCTGAAATTGTTTGGTTGATTGGTTTATTTGAAGAACTTGGTGTAAAAGTGAAACTGCCAGTGCAGTTGTTCTGTGACAGCAAAGCTGCAATTCAGATTGCAGCTCATCCAATCTTTCATGAGAGAACCAAACATTTTGATATCGATTGTCATTTTGTAAGGGAAAAAATTCAGAGTGGAATGATACAAACACAGCATGTCGGAACAAAGGAGCAGTTAGCTGATATTCTTACTAAAAGTCTATGCAAACCACAGCATGACTATCTAGTAGACAAGCTGGGAATGAAAGATGTATTTCATCCCTCAGCTTGAGGGGGAGTGTTGAAGGTTAATTAGTGTAGTGGGGCCTACCTATGATGAGGTGGCTTTAATTTAGTTGTTAATACATAGTATAAATACATGTATATACACAGTAGATACATAACAGAAAAGTAATAACAGACGGTTATTACAAAAAATCCTCTCTCTACATTTCCTTTCATTTTTCTTCTTCTTCACTGTGATTGCTCCTCCATTTTCACACCCAGCCCCCCACTCCCCCCTCCCACAAAAAAGTATTTTTTTACCTCAATTTTTTTTTGAAATTTCAAATTTCTATTTTTTTTCGTTTTACTGCCCCCAGCCCCGCTCCCACCCTCTGCTCCCACCCTCTGCCCCTCCCCCCTAAAATTAAAATATATTTTTCAGTTTTTAGTTTTATTATTTATCGATTTAAAGACATCAAAATTTTACAAGTTCCAAATTTATGAGTTTGGAGGTTTATGTGTTTGGAAGTTTACGGGTCTAAAAATTATAAAGTTTACGGGTTCGAAAATATTCGATTTTTGCGTTAAAAAATAAAAACATCACCACTAGTTACTTTAGATTGTGTCAATTTTTAGAGACTTTAGGGAAGGGATGGGGGAGGTGGGAGGGGAGGGGTGAGGAGAATTGCATAAATAATATTTTTCTAAAAAAAACTATTTTCTACTCTCTAACCAAACTATAGAAAATATTTTTTGAAAAATATTTTCCACTTACCAATCAAACAAGAGAAAATAAGTGATAAAACCACTCATTTTCCATGAAAACATTTTCTTGGAAAACATTTTCCATGGAAAACATTTTCCTTATTATATTGTTTGTATCTGTCGTGCGAAGCGGAATATATAAGATATAAGGATATGGATTCAAAACAAACAGCATTTATTATGTTAAAAGTATTTTTGAGCGGGTTGAGTTCAATAATTTCTTTATCTTTTTGACACAATACATGAAAATATATAACTACACTTGTAAAATATCATTCTTTTATTCGGTGTAATAGGTGTAATCCTTGTCTAAACCATCAAATCAATGAATATCCTTTTCTGCTTAGTAATTATATGCAAGATTTCTTACCTTATCCGCCAATAAATCAAATGACTGTCCATAAAAGAAAACCATCGATGGAAATAATATATACATGTATATGGTAGAAACCGTGCTTGACTACAACGTGGTAGATCGGACTGGGATTATGAGGTACTAAAAATAGATCCCCGGTATCAGGAGCGGCCTAAGGGTCAAGCCACAAAAGCAAATAATTTAGGTCCTGTTATGAATAGAATTTTATTTAGAGTGAATGTCTATCTTGTGGAGAGTTTTACTTTGTGACTAAGTCATATTTCTCCTATAAATAGAGGGGTCTTACCTCATTGTAAATCATCCCAAAATTCAATAAGAATTCCCTCTCTCTCTTTCTCTGCAATATTGTTCTTCTTTTATTATTTCATAACACGTTATCAGCACGAGACTCTAACCAATTGAGTAGAAGCTTTGGGATTGAGCACAATGATTATCAATTGTCCATGAACTTTCTTCATGATTAAATTTTGGATTTAAGGTAAGTGTTTTACTTTATTTTTCTCTTTTATTCTATAATTTAATTTTATATACAAGCAAAGATCAAAGTTTGATTATAACTCTAATGGAGTTTGTAAGAAATTATAACCACCTGAAGTGGTAAAATTTATATGCCTTGCCATGATTAAATTCATGTATAATTGTGGGCAAAGAATTTAAAACCTCGTCCCATTGAATTTGCTCCATTCTCATTCTCTTTAGAGAATGTGATAGCAATATGTAATAAGTCTGAAAGAAGACAAAATTATTACCATGAATAATCAATGGATATGGACGTGGCAATAGACGAAATTATATCGTCATCATTGTGGTAATGAGAACAATAAATATTCTCAAAATAATCCTTCACTCTGTGAAAGCAATATTTGTCATCGATTTGACATGAGATTTTATAAAGCACATATAGATAATTATGGTCCATTCATGATGTGAATGTGACAACATCTTACTTATGAATACATATTCATTCTTTAGAGAATATGAACGTGCTAGTGATAGTGAATATACCACACTCACCTCTAGAAGAAGGTTTGAGATGATACCATAAATAATGTCATTATTATGGCATGAATGGTCATTGGTCACGTACCTATTGTACGCCAAAATATTTTGGCATTGTGATTATTAAAAGACAACGGTAAGCAAGAAACATATCTTGCATATAGTTTGACCATACACATAATGGTATAACTTTCTCTTTAAAAGAGATATTCACCACATGGATGATGATGAATCTGTGGTAGTGCAAAATTAATTGAGAGCTCTAGAAGAGCCAATTATTACTATTTTGGAGAAACACAATTGATTACCAATAAGGTATTGTGTTGTAGTAAGTCTCAAAGAAACTTATTCAGTTTCCAAAGTATTCGCGAAAGCGGTTGATTATATTGAGACTATAAATAAAGGAAAGATTTAATGTCTTCTATTACTACAACTTGTAGCGGAGTAATATGTATGTGAAAAGCTACCCGCTTTATTCTCCAATTTGTACTACATAAACAAAGAATACCACAATGAAGTGGATATTGATATAAAAACCCATATCATAATAAACTTGGAGTTTATTCATAATTGCACACATCATGGTGTAAACCTGAAGTTTATCAATATTGATAATTTATTCAGTTGGCATAATTGATTTACCCATATCAATTTAAGTATGATGTGCAAAAATAAAAGAGAATTTACATGGGTAAATATTAAAGAACTAGAAAGTTCTTTACGAATTCTCTTACATTGCTTGTTCTCATTAATTAAATGACCAACTAAAATTGGGATTGATTCCCATGAATGCTGGAAATATCAAAGGTGAATATGGGCCCATTCACCTGCCATGTATACCACATAAGATGCATCTATGAGATGGTTACATGTGCAATTATTATTAACCCGCAACCCGGTCGGTATGTGCGAGGTAACTTGCTCAATAATTTAATTTAGAGCATATTCCAGATTTTCTATTCAAGAAGTTCATCTTGATAAGTTGGTTTACATCACAGCTGGTTTAGCAAAATTATTTATTGAGTGCCTCCATTTAATAGCTAAATTATTGCTTATGAGAACAAAGTTATATATATCAGTTTGATATACATTATATACGAAAGTATATTATTTTCTCCCCTCACAGGTGGTTCAAGGTCAGGAACCAAATAATTCCATCTTATTATTATTGATGTGCGGTGTATATTTTGATTAACACCATAACACACAAAGATAGGTTCTCAAAGTTGAGGAAACAAGTTAGTTTTTCTAACACGAGAGGGAGACAAGATACAACAATTGAGAAAATGTTACATAGAATGAATTATCATTTATACATCTAGATACTCGAATAAAATAATATGAACTTGAAGTTCATAAAAGAATAATTCATGTGCAATTTATTGCAAAGCATGCCTTACGCATTTGCTGACCCAAATAAAGTAACTACATTCTCATTGCAAATGCTCATATTAAGTCCTAGAAGGACAAAGTCTATGGTAAGCTTAAAGCGTATAGACAATCGGTTTCAAATAAATTTCTTGATAAAGAAGATGAGCAAATGATAAAAAGATCATAATAAAAATGGCAAGTGATCTAGAAGATCACATGACATAACATTCATAATATCTCATGAGAGATTCAAGTACCTGAATATATAAATGAAGAGATCTCTATGTTATGTCGTTATGAAAATACATTGAAACTGATATAAAATCTTTGTCGACATCAACCTTCAAGAAGCTATTGCACAAGATTGGGATGCAAAGTTTTAAGGATGTGAATTGATGCTCTCATCATGGGGAGTTAATGCGCGTTGCACTCTTTTTTCCTTACAAGGTTTTGTCCCACTGGGTTTTCTTTGCGAGGTTTTTAACGAGGCAACCAAAAGGCGTATTGTAAATATGTGTACTCTTTTTTCCTTCTCTAGAAATTTTTTTCCCACTGGGTTTTATTTTAGTTAAGGTTTTAATGAGGCACATTATCATTGAATAGACATTCAAGGGGGAGTGTTATGAATAGAATTCTATTTAGAGTGAATGTCTATCTTGTGGAGAGTTTTACTTTATGACTAAGTCATATTTCTCATATAAATAGAGGGGTCTTACCCCATTGTAAATCATCCCAAAATTCAATAAGAATTCCCTCTCTCTCTTTCTCTACAATATTGTTCTTGTTCTTCTATTATTTTATAACAGGCCCCCAAATTTAGGGGTCTCCAAATTTTCTTTTTGTTTTTTATTCATACTAGTAGTGGTACTCACACGATGCGCGGTCAATATTTAAAAAAAATTAAATTAAATTATGATATGGCTTGTTTGATCCTATTAGATCGTATTGCTTTAATAAAATTCAATTATCATCTTGTTTGTCAATATGATATACCCAATAATAAAATCTCTATTAAATCAAATGTACTTATATAGTTAGTGAATAACTCTTATATGAAACAATATTTAGTATTCGCTTTCTTTTTATAATATATGAGAACATATATAATTTATTACTATTGAAATATTTTTTTATTTCAATGTTTATTTTGTTGCTCTTAATAATATTATCTAAATTTTAGTGAATAAAATATATATTAAACTAATGAAACTTATACATGCAGCTCAACGTTTTTGTTATATGTTTTTCTTTATTATATCTTCCAATATTTAATACTATTACATTGTTAATAGAAAGTTTCATTAGCATATTACGTTATTTAATATTTTTCTCCGAAGTTTTTTTATTTCTTTATTTTTTTAAAAAATAATTTAAAACTCCAACTTAAAACTACTCCCCAATTTGAATTGGTAATTTACTACTATTTTTAAATTTTGTTTTTTATATTAAAATTAGTTTAAAACTCTAACTTGAAACTACTCCCCGATTTGAATGAGTAATTTTTCTTCTCTTTTTTTTGTTTTCTATTTTTTTATTTTAAAATAATTTTAAAACGGTAACTTGAAATTACTCCCACCAATTTGAATGGGTAGTTGTTTTTTTATATATTTATATTTTTGTTTATTTTATTATAGTTAATTATAAGATATCTATTTTTATTTCAAAACTCCAACTTGAAACTAGTCCCCGAGTTGAATGGGTAGTTTTTAATTTTTTTTTTCATTTTTTATAGATTTGTTTTGATTTTTATTTTAAAATAATTTAAAAACTCCAACTTGAAACTACTCTCACCCAATTTGAATGGGCAGTTATTTTTTTATATTTTTATATTTTTGTTTTCTATATAGTTTTTTATTATAGTTAATTAATTATAAGATATTTTATTTATTATTGTTATTAAAGTAACCAATACATATATATGGTTTTTTATTATTAGTATTATTATTATTATTATTATTATTTAGATATATTTAAATTAAAAAAATAATCAATAATTAGTTATTAACTAAATAATTAATTTAATAACTAACTATGTCACGTGGCTTTATCTGAAGTTGCCACTTGGCTTAAGGAGAGAGCTTTTTCCTCTCCTTTTAATAATATATAGATTTGTATTGAGATCTCCACTAATCTAAATTCGTAGGCCTAGTAGAAAAAGAAAACACATTTTAATAGAATTTTTGTAACCACATGACTCATACCCAATATATCTAATGAATTCGGTAAGTTGGATCATATGTATCTCACATCAGTCATTAGAGGTAGAGTCTAAATATATTAAAAATTTTAAAATAAAAAGGTAAAATATTTTATAAAAGGTAAAGATAAAAAATAAGAATTGGACTATTAAAGATACCAAAAAATGGATTCTAAAAGTTTATTACAGTTTTTTATTTGCGATAACGGCTTAGGGGAAGTGATCTTCTTTCTCCAATTAAAAGTTATATTATTTTCTATAGAAAGAAAAGAGTTTTATTTTTTCTATAAAAAATAAGAGTTGACGAGTACTATTGAATAAAACTATATTTGCATTCTTTTTTTCCCTTCAGGTTTCAACCATTTCAAAAAGTATTAGAACATCAAAAATTATTTTGATATCAAGTTATCAAATTTTTAAATCTGAATCTATTATCTAAGATCAACAATATCTTAGGAGAGATTAAATTATTTATAAAAAGAGACAATTAACAACTTTACATCTTAAAAAACTTCAAAAATAGACTTCAATTAAAAATAAAGATGAATTATTATCTTTTTCTTCTAAAAGGCCCCAAATTAAAATTGGCTTTAGGCCCACATTGTCCTTGAGCTGCCCCTGCCACCGGGCTAGAACTCGAGATCATAATGTTTGTCCTTGAGAACATTGAGTGTGTGATCCCGGAATCGACACTAACCCCAAATGAGCTCGAGGAAATATTGTCAGTGTAACCAATAGAAGACAAAACAAAAGGCCGAAATATCTGCGATAGGTCGGATATTACGATAGGAATCTCGTCACGTATCAATGAGGAACCAGCAAATCAATAAATTAGGAGATTTTTACCTTTTATATAATTGTACAGAAAGTAGGACCCCCTGCTATATAAAGAGGGTCTGATTACTTGTATCACACATGGTAACACACATTTCAAAGCATTATATTATTACTTTCTTTAAGCTATTGTTCTTCAGTATCTTGACATCGATCAAATTGCATCTTGTGCAAGCGTGATTGACTTTTCCAATGCTATAACTGTTCAAGTTGTGCGGTTTAAATTTACCTTATCATTGCTTATTTTAATTATATTTTCAATTTATCGTTTTGTGATAATTTAATCCATGTATCATTAAAATTACTTACAAGTTTAATTGTTATTCGATTTTGAGGGCAAATAGTTTGGCGTCCACCGTGGGGCTAATGTAACGACCCGACCGGTCGTTTTGAGCTCTGGTACGTCATTCAGCAGATTGATGCCATGAACAGCTTCATCTCAGGTATATTGACTTGTGTGTATGGTCAGAAGTCAAATTCAGGAAGTTTGGAGTCAAATCTAAATGGAAATTCTCATTTTGAAAGCTTAAAGTTGAAGAACTAAACTACGATTGGAATTTTGAGTAAATGACCTCGGAATTTGGATCTAAAAGTTCCAACATGCTCGTATGATGATTTTAAACTTGGACGTATGTCCGGATTTGGTTTTTGATAACCCGTGAGCATTTCAGCGTATATGGTGGAAGTTAGTATTTTAGAAGAATTTCATAAATTTGGGTTGGAAGGCATTTTAGAGTTATAGATGTCCGTTTGGGATTCAGAGTCTGGGAATAGATCCATATGGTGATTTTGGAGTTGGGAACGCGATCGAAAGTGAATTCGGATGTCCGGAGGTCATTTTGAAGTGATTTGGCAAAATATAAGAATTTGAAGGTTTATGAGAAAATTCGACCGGAAGTGAAAATTTTGATATCGGGGTCGGAATGCGATTCCGAAAGTTCGTACAAGTCCGTAATGTCGAGTGTGACTTGTGTGCAAATATTGAGTCAATTCGGATCGATTTTGGTAGGAAATGGAACAATTAATCTCTTTAAGGAAAGCTTAAGTTGGAAAAGTCAACTCAATATTGACTTATGAGTTAGAGGGATCGGAACTGAATTCCGATGATTCGGTTAGTTTCGGGGGATGATTTAAGACTTAGGAGCGCAATCGGAAGTAATTTTGGAGGTCCGGTGAAGAAGTTAGCCTATTTTGGCGAAGTTGGAATTTTGGCGGAATCGGATCGATAGGTGATATTTTGATCCGGGAGTCGGAATGGAATTCCGATAGTTGCAGTAGCTTCGTTAGGTGATTTTGGATATGTCTGCAAATTTTCAGGTCATTCGGACATCGTTTGGTCGGGTTTTTGATCGAATGTGAATTTTGAAAGTTTAAGTTTAAGTTTGAATCGAATTCTAGGATTTTGGTGATTTTGATGTTTAAGGTATCGTTTTTTTTATCCGAGCAAGTTTGAATGAAGTATTAGGTTGAGTTTGTATTTTTGGTTGAGGTCCCGAGGGCCTCGGGGTGATTTCGGATGCCTAACGGGCATTTTTGGTTTTGGAAATAGTTGTTGTTGTAGCAGATTTTCAGCAGCTTTTTGGCTACTTTGGGAGCTGATATCTTGTAATCTATAAGTAATTACCAAAAGTGCAAAACATGAAAGTTGTAGAACTTCGTGTCTAGTTTACAGAAAGCTAAAGAACTCGTAATTTGGATATTTGTACTGAAAGTTATGACCGACGGAAAAGGACTGCTGGAGCAATAGGATGTACAACTTGTAAAGCACGGGTGCAAGGTACAACTCGACGAAGCACGGGCAGATTCTTTTTTTTACACGAAATTGGTTTATTTCTTTCATTGATTTCATTTCGTTTGGATGATTTTGGAGAGCTTCAAGAGGGGATATCATCGGGTATTCATCGGAGGTAAGTTTCTTGACTCAAAAACATCATTTTATGGTAGAATTAACATCAATCTTCATGAATTTGGGTAGAAATTATGAAGGATGGTGGCCTAGATATTGAAAACGAAAATTTGGGTTTTGGAAGGCCAATCGAACTCCGATTTTAGTAAATTTTATATGTACGGACTCGTGGCGAGACGAGGGTTATGGAAATATGAGTTTCGAGATTTTTCGAGATGTGGGCCCGGGGCTCGGGTTTTGCCAATTTCGTGATTTTTGATATTTTTCGAGTTCTTTCGATTGGGTTATGTTCCATTAGCCTATTTTGATATATTTGTGCTGATTTGTGCTAGTTTTGACGTGCGTGGATGCCGGTTCGAGGAGCTAAGGCGTCGCGGGCATGAGCTTTCGTCGGTTCGAGGTGGGTAATCCTTGTAAATGATGTCCTGAGGGTTAGTAAACCCCGGACTTGCACATCTTAGTGTTGTGTTGAGGTGACTTGCACGCCGGATAACGGGCGTGGGGTAGAGCACCATTGGGGATTGTGACTTGATCCGTCCCGCGTAATAAATAATAACACCTAATTGTTGAAGTGAATTGGACTAATTATCATGTTTGGA
The DNA here is from genome assembly GCA_032618575.1 of Nicotiana noctiflora. Classification (NCBI taxonomy): domain Eukaryota; kingdom Viridiplantae; phylum Streptophyta; class Magnoliopsida; order Solanales; family Solanaceae; genus Nicotiana; species Nicotiana noctiflora. The sequence goes on along the minus strand of JASVEL010010792.1, from coordinate 72,050 downwards.
TTTCGTGCCAATTATTTGAGTCCTTCAGGGATTGGTATCACTGTTTTGATAACACTGTGCATATTTTATTCTAATTTAAGGTTTTAAATGGTATTTTTGCTATTTAGCATTCTTATAAGGTTATGAAAAACTTGAACAAGGTCTTAATAATATTTTAGCTGTGAGCTAATGTGATATTGTTGCCCGTAGGGCTTTTCTTGATTATTTGTTAGACTGATTGGGCCGAGGGCCATATGTTAGGGCATGACATTTCATGTGAGCATATGCATACACATGCATGGATCGGACTGCACGCCGCAGTGGTATATGGATCGGGCTGCGCGCCGCAGCAGGTGTGATATTAATATTGTGCTTGGGCTGTAGGAGCCCCTCCGGAGTCTGAACCCCCACAGTGAGCACGGGTACCCAAATTGGATCGGGCTACACGCCGTAGCGGTCATATGCGTTGCATGGCATACATACATTGGTTTACGTGTACTACGTGGCATAACATTCAGTACTCATACATTACTGGCACACATGCATTAGTTGCCTTATTGACCAGATCTCCTGGTGTAAATTGATAAGGAGTGCTGAGCCCGAGGGGCTGATTTGAGTGCGGACTTGCACTACTTGAGATTGTATCCAGGTATTGGTATATTATTATGAAAGAAAGTAGCTAAAATTGAGTTTTCTAAATAATCTACTCACACATGCTTGAAAGGAATAAAAAGATAGTTCTGTATTGTGTAGCATAAGATAGTGCCTATCGTGGTTTTCTTCCCTTCAGCATTATTTACTTTTATTACTGCTGAGTTGGAAGTACTCACACCCGACTCCCTGCACCTTGTGTGCAGATCCAGGTACATCACGGTGGAGCTGATTCTATTGCGGCTCGGGAGTGCTTTGGGCTACACGCCGTAGCGGTCATATGCATTGCATGGCATACATACATTGGTTTACGTGTACTACGTGGCATAACATTCAACACTCATACATTACTGGCACACATGCATTAGTTGCCTTATTGACCAGATCTCCCGGTGCATGGGAGTTGGCACGTGTTGGGACTTGGTTCCCTGTTTTTAATATATCTATCACTATTATGCTTAAATTGGATAAAGTGAGCTTGTGGCTCCGTGATTGTTGTTAATTGGTCGGGCTGGCCTAGCAATGTGCTGGGCGCCATCACGACCGGATTTGGGGTCGTGACAAGTTGGTATCAAAGCCTAGGTTTACTAGGCCTCATGAGTCTTGAGCCGGTTGGTAGAGTCTTGTGGATCGGTACGGGGACGCTTGTACTTATCCTCGGGAGGCTGCAAACCATTAGGAAACACTTCACATTTCTTGGAATTCTTATCGTGCGTACTTGATTCAGCTTGAGATATAATCTTTGAAATTCCTTCCACGCGTCTGTGTACGCTTCGAGCACTCAGTAATATAATTGCCTTGATGGCTTGTGATTCCATGATCGAGGGTCGAGATATAATCTTTGTGAGTTCATGTTGGGCCAGTCGGGAGGACTTGAGGCCAAATCTTTGTCTATGACATGAGCACCAAAGTGCTGATTTTACAAACTGGTATTATGAAATTTCGTGTGATCGGTATTGTTCCTAATTGTGGAAATGGCAGCTTAATAATGTACGAGTTGTCAGGTGTTAGATCCTTATTGTAATCTGTTATGTAACCCCGAGCTATGGGCGTGGTGAAAATTTATCATATCTCTTAGTTGGAAGGTAAAGTGTCTTACGTGTAGTAAAATGAGTTTAGACTCGGGAAGACTAAAGTGATTATGCTATGTGTATCCCGGTGGAAGGTGTTGTACTGAAATACTAGATTGAGGAAAAATAGGTGGGTTGATTCTGATGTGTAATTGAAGTGTATTTGATATATGTTATGATTCGAGCAGGTGCAGCGCATGTTCATGTATCAATTTTGATAATATAACCCGTGTAGTATTGAGATTAATGTTGTTGATAAACATTGTGATGTCTTGTTGAGTTGTGGATGTATTGTTAGGATGGTTTTGGTGATTCTATGGCAGGTGGATAGGCCGAATTACAAAGGAAACTCTGTCGAAATTTTTGAAAAATTTGGGACTTAGAAAAATATTTTTGTCGCCTGGAGAGTAGGCTTAAATGTTGAGTGTGAATAAATGCAAGAATTGCAGAGGAGTTAAGGTCTCTGATGATTCGATTCTCTGTCAAGCTTGTAAATGACTTGAGTTTAATCTCACCATAACATTGTGGCATCATTTGAGTAAAGAATGCTATGAGCAGCTAAAAGTGCTTTGATGTATGGCTCCGAGCCAAGTTGGGGAGGTTTTTATTGATTAAATAATTGCACCGTTGTGTGCTATGTTGGTGTTGTCTCTAGGTATGTTGGGAAAATTCTGATAGAGGTTATGGTGCTTTATAGATGTGAAGAAATCCTAGGATGATTTGAACTGATGTCGGTAAGGAATGTTCGGTGAATAGAAAAGAGAGATAGCTAAATGCAGCTGTATGTAATCATGTTCTGCGATGTCAGAGTTCTAACAAGGCATGAGTGGTTCTGTTCAATAAGACAGCTGAATTGTAATTGAATAAGGGTAAATGACGCTCGAGAATAGCCTTGCGGTGTTCAGGACTTTGCTTGTAATGGTTAGGTGTCTTAAGATTGTGTATGTGGCTAAAGACGGTGGTTTCGTTAGAAGGGATCAAGAATTGTGTAATGATATGTGAATGATGAGATTCTATGTATCTATATTGGAGAGTAATGATAACGAATTCAAAAATCGCAAGAAATTCTTCAAAACAAAGTATTGTAGAATGTGGTACTTTTGAGAAACATTGAGAGAGTATTAAGTGACCTATGGACTTTAGACCGTGTGATCTTGTGTACGAGTCTCGTGTGGTAACATGAGTTGAGATATTGTAGTGCTACAGTAAAGGCTAATATCAAATTAAAGATGAATCAGAAAGGAAAATGGAGTAACTTGTTAATAAACCGGAATGGTATGATAGGGATACAGTCAATTCCTGGTATGTGTTCGAAGTGATAAGTCTTGCAGCTATGGTGCAACCAAGCTCTTGAGTGCTGGTAGTTGCGTAGCTCGATGTGGGTAGAAGGACTCAGTCCTGGCAGCTAAACTTATGTAATGGATTGGGAGAAAGAGTTTGTGATGGGTCCTACCGTGGTTTAAAAGTGAGTATATTCTTGTCGGTATGCAAAGCTTGGAATATGTAATGAGTTTTCTCTATATGGGATCATGAAAGGCCTTGACTAGTTGAGTGCGCCGATGTTTGCGGCGTAGGAAGGGGATATGAATTCCCATGTTATCTTAGTGTGGTATGGTATATGCGATGTGTTATGGAAAGTTGATAATGGCATATTCGAGGCTTTGAGATTTGTTCATAATATATGGGAAGTCATTAAAAATTATTGAGCAGTGCGGGCAGCTGCATGTGAATTTAGAATCAAGCTTCCCGGTGATTAAGGAAAATGGTACTGCTATTCTAGTGTTTTGGCAGAGTATATGGTCAAATTGGCAAGGTGGTGTAAACTGATAATATCTAATGGTATTCTCTTGTTGGATCGGCTGTAATAATTGAGTCGCTAATGGCATAGTGAAATTTTCGAATGGCTTTCATGGTATGAATGGACACTTGATGTGCGTTATGTATTCGTACGGTGAAGTACAGAATCAGGCATAGTGATTCATGTGTTATATATGTGTTGGAGACTAGAAGTTCTCGTAATCCGCCTATGCAGTGGTTGTATATCGTGTGTATCGGCACCGTTTAGCGATCATTGGAAGTTGGAAGCCCTAGTGGCTCTCCCTTAGCTCTATATAATGAATTTGGGTTATGAGACTTGATTGCAGATTGGTTGTCATAAGTCAGGTTGCCTAGACTAATGTGATATGGACTATATCGGAAATGGCACAAATTGCGTAGCAGAGTGCATCAGAGTATGCTTCAACAGGGTAGTCGCACCCAAAATCAGCAGACGGATGGTAGGTATTGCTTTGTCAGTTGGGCATTTGTGGCGGATGTCAGTGTAGAGGTATTTACCATTGATTCAGTTCCGGTATTGAGGAACGTTGTTGGATGCGTTTCATGTGGCCAAGCTTGAGGCTATATATATGTTTGTTGTAATGAGCAACTTGACTCAATGTGCATTTCCTCTTGCGAGATTTATGCGTGGATCGGGTGGCATGCCGCCACAGGTATGGTATCTGGATCGGGTGGCACGCCGCCACGGGTATGTTATTGGAACGGGTTGCGCGCCGCAACAGTGTGATGTGGAAAATATAGTTTCCTATAAGTTACTTTGTATACAATACTTCCTAGCTTTTAAGGAATAGTATGTATTGGGTACCGCTCGGGGAATAGCACATCGGTTGTATCCATTCAGGATTTGATAGCATATATTAAATGTATCACCGCGGGTGTGATTGATTGCTTGAGTTCAGACCTAAATATGTGCGTGGCTGACCGTTTTGAGCATGGTGACTTGAGGTGCTCCATGAGTAATAGTGCTTGGATAGAATCGTGAGTTGTGGCAAGGCCACGTGATGTTATGACCTTTCGAGGAGGATTCAAGTACCCTAATTCTATGATGTGAGACGAGATCTCAGTTCTATGTTATGATGGTACGGGTGAATTGAACTATAGCTCTTTTGTGTGAGTTAGTTGTCATGATTCGAGTGTGTTCGGGTCGTTTTTTTTATTGGAGCATGTGTTGTGATCATTGTGGCTTAGGCCGATGCTGAGGTGTCGTGTCACCAATGCGGTGTGTTATAATCGACAAGATCGTTGGAGTCATTAATGAGTACGAGCATATTTGATCTCAGCTCGTTAGAAAGGTAATATCGAGGTTTGGCTTCGAAATCTATTGTGGTCATATGAGTAAAGTGATGCAAAGTGTGAATTCAACAAAGTTATGCATTAATGTTTGGGTACAACATGTGGAGATTGATATGGTGGTCGAATGATGGAAACAGACTTGGCAGGAAATTCAGGATGTTGGAATTTGGCCTAATGTCTTATTCGCACAAATAAAGAATTATATCTACAGAATTATATAGCTAATGTGCTCGACTAAGTAGTGGTAGCACGGGAAGGTGCATGATGTGTTAAACAAGTTATTTGAGACTACATCATTGTAGTTCTCAGCACGTTCGAGGACGAAGGTTGTAATAAGTAATTGTAACGACCCGACCGGTCGTTTAGAGCTCTGGCGCGTCATTCAGCAGATTGATGCCATGAACAGCTTCATCTCAGGTATATTGACTTGTGTGTATGGTCAGAAGTCAAATTCAGGAAGTTTGGAGTCAAATCTAAATGGAAATTCTCATTTTGAAAGCTTAAAGTTGAAGAACTAAACTACGATTGGAATTTTGAGTAAATGACCTCGGAATTTGGATCTAAAAGTTCCAACATGCTCGTATGATGATTTTAAACTTGGACGTATGTCCGGATTTGGTTTTTGATAACCCGTGAGCATTTCGGCGTATATGGTGGAAGTTAGTATTTTAGAAGGATTTCATAAATTTGGGTTGGAAGGCATTTTAGAGTTATAGATGTCCGTTTGGGATTCGAGTCTGGGAATAGATCCGTATGGTAATTCTGGAGTTGGGAACGCAATCAGAAGTGAATTCGGGTGTCCGGAGGTCATTTTGAAGTCATTTGGCAAAATATAAGAATTTGAAGGTTTATGAGAAAATTCGACCGGAAGTGAAAATTTTGATATCGGGGTCGGAATGCGATTCCGAAAGTTCGTACAAGTCCGTAATGTCGAGTGTGACTTGTGTGCAAATATTGAGTCAATTCGGATCGATTTTGGTAGGAAATGGAACAATTAATCTCTTTAAGGAAAGCTTAAGTTGGAAAAGTCAACTCAATATTGACTTATGAGTTAGAGGGATCGGAACTGAATTCCGATGATTCGGTTAGTTTCGGGGGATGATTTAAGACTTAGGAGCGCAATCGGAAGTAATTTTGGAGGTCCGGTGAAGAAGTTAGCCTATTTTGGCGAAGTTGGAATTTTGGCGGAATCGGATCGATAGGTGATATTTTGATCCGGGAGTCGGAATGGAATTCCGATAGTTGCAGTAGCTTCGTTAGGTGATTTTGGATATGTCTGCAAATTTTCAGGTCATTCGGACATCGTTTGGTCGGGTTTTTGATCGAATGTGAATTTTGAAAGTTTAAGTTTAAGTTTGAATCGAATTCTAGGATTTTGGTGATTTTGATGTTTAAGGTATCGTTTTTTTATCCGAGCAAGTTTGAATGAAGTATTAGGTTGAGTTTGTATTTTTGGTTGAGGTCCCGAGGGCCTCGGGGTGATTTCGGATGCCTAACGGGCATTTTTGGTTTTGGAAATAGTTGCTGTTGTAGCAGATTTTCAGCAGCTTTTTGGCTACTTTGGGAGCTGATATCTTGTAATCTATAAGTAATTACCAAAAGTGCAAAACATGAAAGTTGTAGAACTTCGTGTCTAGTTTACAGAAAGCTAAAGAACTCGTAATTTGGATATTTGTACTGAAAGTTATGACCGACGGAAAAGGACTGCTGGAGCAATAGGATGTACAACTTGTAAAGCACAGGTGCAAGGTACAACTCGACGAAGCACGGGCAGATTCTTTTTTTTACACGAAATTGGTTTATTTCTTTCATTGATTTCATTTCGTTTGGATGATTTTGGAGAGCTTCAAGAGGGGATATCATCGGGTATTCATCGGAGGTAAGTTTCTTGACTCAAAAACATCATTTTATGGTAGAATTAACATCAATCTTCATGAATTTGGGTAGAAATTATGAAGGATGGTGGCCTAGATATTGAAAACGAAAATTTGGGTTTTGGAAGGCCAATCGAACTCCGATTTTAGTAAATTTTATATGTACGGACTCGTGGCGAGACGAGGGTTCTGGAAATATGAGTTTCGAGATTTTTCGAGATGTGGGCCCGGGGCTCGGGTTTTGCCAATTTCGTGATTTTTGATATTTTTCGAGTTCTTTCGATTGGGTTATGTTCCATTAGCCTATTTTGATATATTTGTGCTGATTTGTGCTAGTTTTGACGTGCGTGGATGCCGGTTCGAGGAGCTAAGGCGTCGCGGGCATGAGCTTTCGTCGGTTCGAGGTGGGTAATACTTGTAAATGATGTCCTGAGGGTTAGTAAACCCCGGACTTGCACATCTTAGTGTTGTGTTGAGGTGACTTGCACGCCGGATAACGGGCGTGGGGTAGAGCACCATTGGGGATTGTGACTTGATCCGTCCCGCGTAATAAATAATAACACCTAATTGTTGAAGTGAATAGGACTAATTATCATGTTTGGGCTTCGTGCCGATTATTTGAATCTTTCAGGGATTAGTATCATTATTTTGATAACACTGTGCATATTTTATTCTAATTTAAGGTTTAAAAATGGGATTTTTGCTATTCAGCATTCTTATAAGGTTATGAAAAACTTGAACAAGGTCTTAATAATATTTTAGCTGTGAGCTAATGTGATATTGTTGCCCGTAGGGCTTTCTTGATTATTTGTTAGGCTGATTGGGCCGAGGGCCATATGTTAGGGCATGACATTTCATGTGAGCATATGCATACACATGCATGGATCGGACTGCACGCCGCAGTGGTATACGGATCGGGCTGCGCGCCGCAGCAGGTGTGATATTATTATTGTGCTTGGGCTGTAGGAGCCCCTCCGGAGTCTGAACCCCCACAGTGAGCACGGGTACCCAAATTGGATCGGGCTACACGCCGTAGCGGTCATATGCGTTGCATGGCATACATACATTGGTTTACGTGTACTACGTGGCATAACATTCAGTACTCATACATTACTGGCACACATGCATTAGTTGCCTTATTGACCAGATCTCCTGGTGTAAATTGATAAGGAGTGCTGAGCCCGAGGGGCTGATTTGAGTGCGGACTTGCTTGAGATTGTATCCGGGTATTGGTATATTATTATGAAAGAAAGTAGCTAAAATTGATATTTTCTAAATAATCTACTCACATATGCTTGAAAGGAATAAAAAGATAGTTCCGTATTGTGTAGCATGAGATAGTGCCTATCGTGGTTTTCTTCCCTTCAGCATTATTTACTTTTATTACTGCTGAGTTGGAAGTACTCGCACCCGACTCCCTGCACCTTGTGTGCAGATCCAGGTACATCACAGTGGAGCTGATTCTATTGCGGCTTGGGAGTGCTTTTGGACAGTCGAGGTAGCTGCCAGCGTTCGCAGGACCTGATTCTCCAGTTTGTGTGTATTTTTGTTACGATCATCCCACACTTGTGCACAGTTATATTCACTATTTACACTTTGTATACTCTGTAGAGGCTCATGACTCTTGACCTTTCGGTCTATGGGAGTTGGCACGTGTTGGGACTTGGTTCCCTGTTTTTAATATATCTATCACTATTATGCTTAAATTGGATAAAGTGAGCTTGTGGCTCCGTGATTGTTGTTAATTGGTCGGGCTGGCCTAGCAGTGTGCTGGGCGCCATCACAACCGGATTTGGGGTCGTGACAGCTAAAGATAATAGTGGGAGTTTGACACAAATTTCCATAACACACACTATTTTGCACTTGTTGTTTGAAGTGCCTTTAATTTCATGTTAAAGCTCAAAATGTTAAACTTGCAATTAACACCCCTACCTGTTGACAATGGGTACGATCACCACCGTGAAATAATAACATAGCACCCGGTAACGAGGTACCGCCTGTTGATCCCATCGGAATTCCTGTCGCGTACATGTTGGACACTAACTTGCATGTGGCTATCGACATAAAATTACCTACCGACCCCGAGAATAGCATCCCATGTAAGGCTTGATCGGCAACGAAAAATATTCAAAACAAATTGAGGGGACGAGATCAATTTATGGATGCTCTTAAAAATGTTACAGGCTCAACAAGCGGCAATAGCTCAGCTACAGAACCAAAGCCATGCACTGACCGGAAATGAACCTGATTCGTCTTGGGAAGTCACTCGTAGGGACGAACCGATTGCAGAGAGATTGAAGTGGGAACTAATCCCGAGATCATTAAAATTCTCGAGGAGTGACAAAACGGATAAAATCAAAGGAGAAAAATATCAAAGAAAATGATAAAAAAGTAGGAACCTACAATTCCAGTGTCGATCAAATCCCAGGAGCGTTGCCGACACTAAAAGACCTGGATTCTAAGAAGTTCGTGCAAAAAACTTTCCCCTCGAGTGCATCTCCAACGAGAATCACTAAAAAAATTTTGCATGCCCGAGATTACTAAGTACAATGTAACGACCGACCCAAACAAGCATGTTACCTCTTATACATACGCCATCAAAGGGAACGACTTTGAGGATAATGAGATCGAATCTGTCCTGTTGAAGAAATTCAAAGAGACCCTATCAAAGGGAGCTATGATATGGTATCATAACGTATCACCTAATTCTATTGGCTAATTTGCTCTATTTGCAGACTCGTTCGTAAAAGCACACGTTGGGGATATCAAGGTCGAGACAAGGAAGCCGAACCTTTTTAAAGTAAGACAAAAGGATAATGAGATGCTTAGAGAGTTCATTTCTTGGTTTCAAATGGAGCGTATGGACCTACCACCGATCGCTGATGATTGGGCCGTTCATATTTTCACCTAGGGACTCAATGTTTGAAGCTCGGTGACTTTACAACAATTGCAACAAAATCTAATAGAATATTCAACTGTAACTTAGGTCGACATGCAAAACCGGTACCGGTCAAATATTAGAGTTCAAGATGACCAACTTGGGTCCCTTTCGGGGTCCTTTTATAATGTCAGAACCATCGACGGAGTTAAAAGGGATATCGACCGTGAACCAAAGTCAAACTAGGATCGGATCAGCCTTACAATGGAGAAACAGTGGTTCCGAGCAAAATTCTATACAACGTGAAAGGAGAAGTGATTGAGGTTAGAGCAATCAAAGACTCATGAGCAAGAACAGTTTCGACAGGCCTATTCATCCTAAGGAAACATGAAGATTATCGAAATATAACTTTAACATTGATGTTGCCGCTATTATATTGTCTATCGAAGGCATTAAGGACACCAAATGGCCCCGGCCTCATTAAACAGACTGAGTAAGAAGAATGTCAGCACGTCATTAACATGAACATCGGTGGGGTTGATGTACCTCAAGGACCGATGTTGAAATTCACGAGTCCATCGCAAGGGAAAAACATACTCGAGATTACATACCGGAAGGGACCTTCTCTTTCAACAATGAGGATGAAGATGATTTCATGCAATCCCACAACGATGCACTAGTAATACCTGTACTCATAAATAAATCCCTTAAAAAACTAACTAAGGGATAAATCCACCAATCAACAAAACAAAAGTAAAGGTTGGAAACATGAACTGGTCACTGAGGGGCTGGAACATCAGAAGTTGTAGTATCACCTTCTCTTTCAGTAACGGTAACTTCTGAAGAAACAGTAACTGGAGCGGCTTCAGCTGGGATTGAAGTATTAGATTCATTGAGGGGAGCAAGAGTCACGGAAGCTTCAGCTTCCACAGACTGAGTCATAGATGTTTCACCCTCGGGAGCTGGAATTGAAATATTTTCAACTTCAACAGCCACAGAAGCGGCTCCTTCATTTAAAGGTTCTTCAGCCACGAGAACTTCATCCACCGGAGAAGAAAAGGAAAGTGGTTGTTGGGTCATTTCAATGATTTCAAAACCTTGTCCAATTCCATTTCTAAATCAAAGATTTCTTGACTGGCCTTAGTTAAAGCATCACGACGAGAGTTTAGAATGGCCCAGCTCACCTCTATGTTAAAATTCTCCTCAAGAAGCTCATAATCCTTTGCCCACATAGCAAGATCATTCTTTAACACTTGATTTTCAGCCAAAATGGAATCAAGGGTAGCTTCAAGGGAGGCACGAGAACTCTCTAAGTCATGAACCTTATCAGAGGAAGTTTTCAAGTCAACTTGAGCCCGAGACAAGTTTTGAACTAAATCTCCCGCGTACTCTTCTTTCTTGCTCAAGAGTGCCTTTAAGTTCTCTGATTTCTTCACTTGACTTTGATAATTGTTCTGAAAAAGGAACATTCAAGGCACTCTTTATCCTTCTCGGCTTTTCTAGAAGAAGCCTTGACCCCCGCTAATTCAGAAGTCAGAGTTCGCTTTTGCTGTTCTAGGTCACGGTTGCTCTCTTGTAATTATTTTCTCTTTTTCTCAGCATTTTTAAACTATTCCTTCCAATTGGTTGCCTCTAGCTGGGCTTCTCTGGCTATCCTCTCAGCCTCGAGAATAGTCTGATCAGACTCACGAGCTTTCTTTTCTAAAAGAAAAATTCTCCCCATCAATTCTGTACCAATGAGGTTAGCCTACAAAAACAATTCATGAATAAGAATTTTAAAAAAAATATTAAAAGGTAAAGAAAGAATACCTTCAATGTAGAATGAACTATGTCATTCATCTAACTTATACAACTGTGACTGTCCATCTTCTTTTTCTCAATGTCTCCAATTAAGGGTTCAAGCCAGACATCTGCTCTGCCAGACTTCCTTAAGAGATTGTTATTAGCAGGAACCTCATGTGTTACACTCCTCATAGCCAAACTTCTGCTACTGGAACCCTCCTCTACATGTTGAACAAAATAAGGGGGAATTGTAGAAGGAGGAACGGTAGCAGAGGTGAAAATAGCAGGAGTCGAGGTAGGTAAGGGAGCATAAATTGGCAGAGAGGCAGGAACAGATAAAATGGGCAAGAAAGCACTTGAAACCAAATGAGGAACAGAAGGAATAAGAACGGAGGATGAAAAAAGGAATTTCATCTAAAACCGGACCTAATTCACCACTTTCGAAACCATCAATAAAGAGATGTTGAGTGAATTCAGTGGTGTTCCTTGGAATGGTTTCTTCATCGGAAGTAATAGTAACAGGCTCGGAGGTACGGGCAGGAGAGATTTCAGCTTCATCCTCAAAAATGACCCGTCTCCTAGTTCTAGGCTGAACCATCAAGGAGGTATATTCATCCTCATCATCGTCAGAATCCTCTTCAACGACTTTCCTATTTGACAATGTAGCCTGTGATCTCTCCAAAGAAAGAGGAGTACCAAAAGAAGCTCGAAGGGCGATAGCTACTTCAGCCGTCATTCCTCGAATAGCAATCCTGACAAAAAGAAGGATAACAAGTTAAAAGGGGGGGGGGGAAAGAATTTAACATACGAGAAGCAATAAGGGATGTATACCGTGAGTTCTCATTTTCCAACCATGTTTGTTGGAAATAGACTTCCAAGTTCGTGCCACCATCGGCACGACTTTCAAAACAACATCTACCTAACCACTAGGAACGCGTTCCAAATCTCCCATGGTTGCTACATAAAAGCAAAGAAAAAAATGAAATTAGAAAAGGAGTTGAAATAACGAAAGCAGATACGGCAAGGAAGAAATACTTACGTGCAAGGTTTCATTTCTCAGGAAAAGGCATATTTGATTCACCTACCAAACTAATTGTGGGTACCACAACAAATGGGGTGTACCAGCCTCTATCTTTATCATCCTCAAGGTTTACCAAAACCCTCATACTTCTTGCAGATATGGTAAAGACACCATTGCGAAATAGCTTGGGATGATAAAGATGAATTAGATGAGGGAAAGTAAAGTCAACATCAGCCTTGACCGGCACATACCTCAAACAAGCTACTGCTCTTCATACGAGGGGGCCAATTTGAGCCAAACAAATTTTGAAAAAATGACAGAAATCAAGTATGATTGGGTCAATATCAGGAATAAATCCCAAAGTAAAGGGATAAGTATAAACAAAAGGAAAATCATCCTTATAAGAAGATATTCTTTGGTGTGGGTTAGGAATAACTATATGGAGCTCATCTCTCCAACGACAATCTTTTCGAACGCTATGAATCAAGGATTCTGTAATTAAAGAGGGATATTTGTCAGCTCTCTCTAATTTAACTACCTGGTCACGAATGGATTCTTTATCATGTTCGAAGGATAAGTCAGTTGGCACTATTTCTTCAACCAAAGGTTCTTGAATAGAATCACAATATTCTTTGCCTTTAGAAGAGGATCTATTAGAAAGGGAATCTCTAGAAATCGTGCCAGAACTAGAAAAAGGAGTGATGGAACGAGAGGTTCCCCCACGAATGGACCATATGCTACGAAGCCTACCTCCTCTACCTCTTCTGTGTCTTACAGGAGCATTGGGAAAACTATCAAGAATTGGGACTCTCTTAGGGTCGGGATTCGAAGACGATATAGTAAGAATATATGAACTGAAGAAGGAGTGAACAAGAGTAAACAGTGAGAAATTTGATAAAAGCTTGTGAAGAAGAAGACAAAGGAAAAAGGGTTAAGTTTATATATAAAATCAACCGTCAAAGATTAAGAAGTGTAATAATGGAAAGCCTATAATAAAGGCAACTATCACTTCGTGAATAGTGGAGTTGAAGAAGCGTTGGAAAGAAAAGCTGCAAAATTGCAGAACTAATGAGAAGGTGACACGTACACAGTGCATTAAATAGAAAACACAATTGAAGCGTCAGCACTGTCATATCATTAATTATGACAAAAATTTCCTTTTTAATGAAGATCTACTTCCTAAATATTTAATTGATAAATAAATAGAAAGTGGATGGACTATCAGTATTGAGAAAAGATTGAATTTATATATAGAAGATGACGTGTCATGACACGTGGACAGGTCAAACAGTCAAAGCGTAGTAATTAGTTAAAAGGTACGAGCAACATATGCGGGAGAGAAAATACATAAAGACAATGAGCTATTATTCAAATGAAACGAGATTCGTACCTATTCGAGTCGTTTAAAGCTCGAAGATTAGAAGGAATTGAAGAAATGAATTTGATAGCGTAGAAGAGTCCAAATGCATCATTAAATGTCAAATACGTTGAGAGAATTTGTATTTAATAGGAAAAATTGAGTAACGTTTCTTTTTCATTTATTGCTCATAATTGCCTCATTAAGACAAAGGCATTACACGTTCTCCTAGAATTAACTATAAAAGGGGAAGATATCAACATATTTAGGGATACAAAATACCACTGTGATTATACTGAAAGATATATGTATTCATTACTTTATTATTATTTTCAAAATCTCTCATTTCTTGATTATCAGTAACCCGATTTTTCTCTTAATTTCTAGCTTTAACCAAATATTCAGTTTTTTTGGTGAAACAATATTGCTACCACATTCTCTTACGGGAATGAGAATGAAGCAAATTCAATGTGATGACTTTCCACTTCTTGCTCATGATAATACATAATTTTGATCATGGCAAGAAATAAATTTTACCACTTTGAGTGGTTATAATTTCTTACTAACTCCATTAGAGTTATAATCAAAATTTATTGTTTTTGCTTGTATTTATAATCAAATTATAGAATAAAAGAGAAAAATACGGTAAATATATACCTTAAATTTAAAATTTTATCATGAAGAAAGTTTATGGAACAATTGATAATCATTATGTTGAATATCAAAGGTTCTACTTAATTAGTTAGAAGAAGAGTATTGCAGAGTAAAGTAGAGAGAGGATTCTTATTGATTTGGAATTATTTACAATGGAATAGAACCCCTCTATTTATAGAAAAATAGTGACTTAACCACCAAGTAACAAACTCTAAAATCTCTCTAAAATACAGATTACCTTAAGAAAATATTATTTATACTAATATAATTACTTTTAGAAATTACGACAGTTGAGCGGGGAAGTATATGACTACTGTTATAAATATATTATATTATGGATCTTCATACTCCGTTGTAAATAAGCTTCCCGAAGAAGTTTATCCATATGGGACTCCGCCGTAAATATGTTTATCTATTTAGTACTCTATTGGAAAAAAGCTTCCTGAAGAAGCTTATTTTTTTGGTACCCGGTTACGGATAAATATTACCCCCGGTAGAAGATTATCCATACTGGGTATAATAAGCTTATCCTTTCAGTATCCGGTTATGGATAAATATTACTCTTGTTAGAAGATTATCCATACTGGGTATAATAAGCTTATCTTTTTTCAGTATCCGGTTATGGATAAATATTACTCTCGGTAGAAGATTATCCATACCGAGTATAATAAGCTTATCCTTTCAATATCCGGTTATGGATAAATATTACTCTCGGTAGAAGATTATCCATACGGGGTATAATAAGCTTATCCTTTCAGTATCCGGTTATGGATAAATATTACTCTCGGTAGAGATTATCCATACCGGGTATAATAAGCTTATCCATTCGGTATTCCGTTATAGATAAACATTACTCTCAGTAGAAGATTATCCATATCTAGTATTGTAGCAGCTTACACAGCAACTTGTAGTAGCAGCTTACACAACAACTTTTAGTAGCAGCTTACACAGCAGCTTGCAGTAGTAGCTTACACATTAGCTGTGAGCACGTGATTTTTGCCCTACATGAGAATTACTCCCAAAAAATTCAAAATAAAATAGTTTTGTGTTGTGTGTGTGATTTTTGTGGATTTTGTGTTATTTTATTTTTATTGTTTGTATTTATCTGTGTGTGTTTATCTGTTTAAAATTAATAAAAAATAAAATAAAATACAAAAAAAATATGTCACATTTTTGCATTTATGACTCATTAAAAGTAATCAGGTTTATTTTACAAAATATATAGAAAATTACAAAAAAAATATGTATTTTTGCATTTTTTTAGGGTTTAATATCAAACTTGTGTGATTTATTTTTGATTGATATTTATTGGTGTGTGCTAATTACTAGTATAACTTAATTAGTATTATTATAAGTTAATTTTATTTTTTGTAATGTAATTTAGAATTTTTTGTTTAGGAATTAAATTAAACAAAAAGAGAAGAAGAAAAGAAACAAAAATAAAAGAGAAAATTAGACCAGGCCCAACACTCCAAGCCCAATTCTTGAACCCCAACCCAAATACACCCAAATCCGACCCATTCCCAAGTTGAACCGACCCGGCCCCATTTTAATTCATTTGATCTCAGCCGTTGGTTGTTAAATCCAACGGCTAAGATTAAAATCTTGATTTTAATACACAAAAAAAACCCCCCAAAACCCATTTTTTCATTTCATTTCCCCCTCCCCGATCGTCTTCAACACCCTCCAGTAACACCCTCCCCCCCCCAAAACCCTAGCCGCCACACTTTCTTCCACCCAAAAACCCGGTGGCGACGCCACAATCCACCACCAAACTTACACCAATGGAATCCTCTCCATCTCTTCTTCCCAAAACCACAACCTTTGTCCCTCGAATCACCCCGAAGCTGTCCAAATTGTAGATCATAGGTTGAACCCTATATCCCCAAAAATGTCAAATATCAAGATTTCGATGCTTTGAGGCCGAGTTAAACTGTAATCGTGTGTTTTTAGTCGAAAACATACGATTAAAGTATGTCTTAGCCTGAGATAGGGGATACTTTGGGAATCAAAATGAGAAGTAAGTCCAAATTGTTCCCAAGTCTGTTCGATTTCGGATTCTCTTCTTAAGGTATTTCATTTTCCTCTTTCTGTTTTTAGTTTTTGTTGTGTTCATTGCTTTGGTTTAGCTGTTCCGTTGTTCTGTTGTGTTTAATTTTTATCTTTCTATTTTTCTTTTGTAAAATCTCTGTCCTTCTACCCCATAAGACCTTTATTTGGTCATTCTCGTTTTGTTTGTTGTTGGAATGTACTAAATTATAGGATGCATAATTGTCTCGATCAATACTGTCAAGTGTTTAATTCTGCATTTTTATTGGTTTGCCTGAAAATTTCGAATCACTGATTCGGCGATTGATTTGTTATCGATTATACGTGTTGTATGTTGTGATCGATTTAACAAATGTCGTCGAATAGTTAGTTTTGCAATTCTTTTGTCTTTGCCCGAGACTTATGAATCACTGGTCCGTCGATTAGTTGTTATCAATTCTATGTGTTATAATCGACTAATCGAATGTCGTCGCTAAGTTTCGCATAAGTCTGTTGGTTAGAACAGTGTGGCAGTAAACTTGAAATTGCTTGACTGAAAATTTGCTTTGGTTTGAGTTTCTGTATTAGTGGAATTCTGATTTAAACACAATCGAATTGGTTATAGTTGATTTGAAAGAGAATGAAAGGGGATTAGTTTTGTCACGGCCCAAACCCTGGTCGTGATGGCGCCCAACATGATGCTAGGCAAGCCCGACCATATTATCCCTTAAACCAGCCAGTTATTAATCAAATTAAACTTAAACAGTAAATGATCATATCAGGTGATAAGCGAAATGTAAAGCATACAAAATACGGTCCCAACCATATCGTGGTGTCACGAGACTGAGCCTCTACAGAATAACATCCTAATACAAACAAGTCTAGGAAAATAGGTAATCAACAAGATGATAAAGAAGGAGAAAACAAGCTCTGCGGACGCTGGCAGCTACCTCGTAATCTCCGCAAAAGTAGACAATGATCAGCAGCTACAATGTCTCAACTGCTCTCGGGCACCTGTGGATCTGCACAAAAAGTGCAGGGGAGTGGGGTGAGTATATTTCAACTCGGTGAGTAAAAATAATAAATAATAACTGAAAGTAAGAACTCCTGTCCTATCACTTAGCAGTTCTAAGGCAACCCTCACAGGAACGTCATCACTATAGTAAGTACTCTGATCTCCAGTCCACATCTATCTCTACAAGATCCCACACTGATCAAACCCTCACTTGTACCCCTACGGTGTACGGCCATCTCAATATATGAAGACACATACCTATGTCTATAATGTATAAGTATTTAAGTAGGTAATAGGATATGAATAAGTATAATGCTGCGGCGTGCAGCCCGCTCCAATACATATACGCTGCGGGCGCGCGGCCCGCTCCATTTAACGTCGACGCGCGCTCACCGGGGGTGTATACGGACTCGGAGGGGCTCCCTAGGCCCAAGCACTATAATACGGCGGCGTGCGCCCCGATCCACACATGTATTATCGCGGCGTGCGGTCCGATCCAATATATATTTATATATTTATACTGCGGCGCCGCGCGCGGCCCGATCCCATAATATACACCAGTGCTCACCGAGAATGTGTGCAGACTCGGACTCCGAAGGGGCTCCTACAGCCCAAGCGCAATAATACTGCGGCGTGCAGTCCGTCCCACATGTATATTACATGTATATTACTGCGGCGTGCAGTCCGATCCAATATATATACTGCTGCGGCGTGCAGCCCGATCCAATATAGGTATATATATATATATATAATACCTCATAATGGGTCCTCGACCCTATCCCAGCCAGTATATACTTGGACTCTCAGGCCCAATATAATATATCACAGTGGGTCCTTGACCCTGTCTCAGTCAATATAGACTTGGCCTTTCAGGCCCACTCAGCTAGAACGGGAAATTCCACCCTAGATAAGCTTTCTCAATGTACACATCTAGTACTTGCACATATTATGCTATACAGCTAGAGCTACGGCTGAGTGAATATTTCCAACACGATATAAGGGTCACCTAGATCTATAGGTTCCCTAATGCTCTACAGATCGGCACAAGGCCCCAAACATGGCTATTAGCCCCAATTGTACAGTTATAATCTCATTAACAGTCATAAAACACAGTATTCTATTATCCGGGAAGGACCAAGTCCAAGTCCCCAATCACAATGTCCCCACGCTCGTCTCAAGACGTGTGTCTCATCTCAACATAGCACTATGAAGTGCTAGTACGGGGTTTCAAACCCTCAGTACATTGTTTACTACTACCATTCACCTTGAACCGGTAGAAACTTCAATCCGCCTTGCGCTTGCCTCGCAAATCAATCTCCTCGGATGCCAAATCTGCTCAAAATCATAGAGAATGCATCAATATATGCTAATTTCACGCAATTCATTCGAAATAGCCCAAATTATATCAAAACCCACAAGTTGTTAAAACCCGACTTTTGGTGCACTTCTCGAAAAATTATAAAAGTTATATATTCGGAACCCTCGTCTCAATACGAGTCTAGGCATATCAAATTTACCAAATTCGGACTCCATTTGCTCGCTCAAATCGGTATTTTTCTATAGGGCTTAAACCCACATTTAATCCTCCATTTTCATAGAAATAATCCATGATTTCATGATAAAAGTGTGTAATTAAACCACGAAACTTACCTCCGACAATATCTCGATGATCTCCCAGCTATTTCCCGTCACTTTCTCACTCTAGAGCTCAACAATGGTGGAAAAATGACCCAAAATCGATTTTTTTATGAGCTTACTGAATTTTTCGGGAATCACTGTTCACGGGGTACTGTTCATGCGCGTCGACACTGTTCATGGGTTACTGTTCATGTGCGTTGACACTGTTCACCCGCGCGGTTTCTGTTCACGCGCGGGAGTTACTATTCATACGCTGCAGAAAAATGCAGCAGCAATACAGAAATTGCAGCACACAGCCATTTTCACTAAAATAGCTCTAACTCCATCATACGAACTCGGAATTCGACGATTCTTTTTCTTATGGCTCCGTAATTTCGATACGGATCCAGTGGTTCAAACAAAACTGAATTTGGATCTCGTTTACTCAGTGTAACATCAATTTTGCTCGTTAAACAATTAACTCACATATCGCGTCAAAAACCTAATCGCGACTAGATGAAATTAAACCAAAATTTCCAGATCAGTCCTATAATTCATGATTTAAATTCTAGAAGTCTCGAAATCAAATTTGGATCTCTAGAACTAAAAATAGACCTTTGGATCATTATATTTATGCTGAAAACGGCAAAAATCTTCCAAAAATGACCCGTTGGACATCCGAAACACACCCGAGACCCTCGAGACCTCAACCAAATATACTGACATGATCTATTACCTCATTCCAACTTGCTTGAATCATAAAATCACTATCGTTAACATCAAAATCATCCGTTTTCAGCAAATTCAAGCTTAAGTTTAACTATAACTTTCAAAATTCTTATTCGATCAAAAACCCGACCAAACGACCTCCGAATGACCTGATATTTTGCAGGCACATCCAAAATCACCTAACGGAGCTACTGCAACTGTCGGAATTCCATTCCGACTCCCGGATCAAAATCTCACCTACCGTCCGGATTTCGCCAAAATTCAACCTTAGCCAATTCAAGCCTATTTCTACACCGGACCTCCAAATTCAATTCCGATTGTTTCCCTAAGTCACAAATCACCTCCCGGAACTAACCAAATCATCAGAATCCGATTCTGAGCCCCCTAACTAAATAGTCAACTCCGGGTTGACTTTCCTTATTCAAGTTTCCTTCAAAAAGGCTATATGCCTCATTTTCAATCCAATTCACTCCTAACTCACCCGATAGACTCTAACACTTATATAAAAGCATAAAACATGTAATTACAGAATAACAGGGTGGTAATTCCTGTGACGACGGGCCGGGTCGTTACATTCTCCCCAACTTAAACAAACGCTCGTCCTCGAGCGGACTCAGAGTTGTACTAGAAGCAACCCAATAGTTGAATGACCTTACCAAGTATATATTCAGGGTGATACCACTTCACCCTACATATCATAAGTCCGATAACACGATATAGCTGAAATTCCACAGACCATCCTAACCATAAACCACATTGCACTTTCCGAAATCATATACTAATTGCTAATCCCATGCCTATACTCAGGATACACTAGAATCCACTGCAATAAAGGATACTCGCCACTCCGGGTGAGATCATATGATGTATCAAACAACGCAATCACTCGAGACGATAGTCTCTAATCACAACAATTTCCCACGATAACCAAATACCAACTGAAAAACCTTTTTCATTAGCTAAAGTCTTATTCCAACACTTTCACATCATGCCCACGGCAACCGAACACGCGATATATTGAATCCATCTCTTAGTTCACCCATTCATGAATCCATTTCCCTTTTAACTGATACCACAATAGATTTTGGAGCCGAACCTCGATATTTCCTTTCTAACCAGCTGAAATCACATATACTCACACTCATTATTGGCTCCAATGATCATTTCGATTATAACACACCGCACTAGTGATATGGCACCTCAACACCGGCCTAAGCCACGATGAGCACAACATAGGCTCCAATAAGAAACGTCTGATTATACTCAAATCCTAACAACTAACTCAAACAAAAGAGTCGTAGCTCAATTCCTCTATACCATCATAACATAAAACTGAGATCTCGTCTCACATCATAGGAATAAAGTACCTAACTCCTTCTCGAAAGGCCATAACATCACGTGGCCTTGCAACGACTCATGATTTTATCCAAACACTATTACTCATGGAGCACCTCAAATCACCATGCTCAAAACGGTCAGCCACACACATATTTAGGTCTGAACTCAAACAATCAATCACACCTGTGGTGATACGATTAATATACGCTATCAAATCCTGAGAAGACACAACCGATGTGCTATTCCCCGAGCGATACCCAATACGGACTATTTCCTCGGAAGCTAGGAAGTATTATATACAAGGTAACATATATGAAACTATATTTTCCACATCACAATGTTGCGGCGTGCAACCCGTTCCAATAACATACCCGTGGCGGCGTGCCACCCGATCCAGATACCATACCCGTGGCGGCGTGCCACCCGATCCAGATACCATACATGTGGCGGCATTCCACCTGATCCAAATACTATACCCGTGGCGGCGTGCCACCCGATCCACGAATACATCTAGCAAGGAAAATGCACATCGAGTCAAGTTGATCATTGCAACAAACATATATATATAGCCTCAAGCTCGGCCACATAAAACGCATCCGACAAAGTTCCTCAATACTGGAGTTGAATCAATGGTAGATACCTCTACACTGACATCCGCCACGAAGGCCCAACTGACAAAGTAATACCTACCAGCCGTCCGCTGGCCCTAGGGTACATCTACCCTACTGGAGCATGATCTGATGCACTCTGCCACGCAATTTGTGACATTTTTCTGATATAGTCCATATCACATTAGTCTAGACAACCTGGCTTATGACAACCAGTCTACAATCATATATCATTCAAATTCATCATATCAGGTAACAAAATAGCCACTAGGGCTTTCAATTTCCAATAATCATTAAGCGGTGCCGATACAAACGATATACCACTACTACATAGGCAGATCACGAGAACTTCTAGTCTCCAACACATATATAACACATGAATCACTATGCCTGATTCCACACTCTACCGTACGAATACATAACACACATCAAATATCCATTCATACCACGTAAGCCACTTAGAAATTTTCCTATGCCATCAACAACTCAATCATCACCGTCAATCCAACAGGAGGATACCACACACCACTAGATATTATCAGTTTATATTACCTGGCCCTTTTTGACCATATACTCTGCCGAATTACTAGAATGGCAGTACTATTTTCCTTAATCACCACGAAGATTGATTCTTAAATCACCTGCAGTTGTCTGCGCTGCTCAATAATTTTATTGACTTCCCATATATTATGAACTGATCTCAAAACCTTGAATATGCCATTATCAACTTTCCATAACACATCGCGTATACCATACCACACTAAGATAACATGGAAATTCATATTCCTTTCCTACGCCACAAATATCGACGCACATAACTAGTCAAGGACTTTCATGATCCCATATAGAGAAAACTCATTCCTTCAACCACATACCAGGAATTAATCGTATTCCTTTTCATACCATTCTGGTTTATTGACAAATTGTTCCATTTACCCAGTTTCCTTTCTGATTCATCTTTAATTTCATATCAGTCTTTACTGTAGCACGACAATGCCTCAACCCTTTTTATCACACAAGACTCGTACACAAGACCACATGGTCTAAGGCTCACGGGCCGCTGAATACTCTCTCAAATGTTTCCCCGAGTACCACCTTCTACAATACTTTATTTTGAAGAACTTCCAGCGATTTTTTTTTTTGAATTTTTTATCATTACTTTCCAATATAGATACATAGAATCCCATCATTCACATGATATAACACAAGCCTTGATCTTTTCTGACGAAACCGCCATCTTTAGCCACATACACAATCTTAAGGCACCTGACTGTTACAAGCAAAATCTTGAACACTGCAAAATCATTCTCGGGCATCATTCACCCTTATTTAGCTGTAATTCAACTGTCCTATTGAGTAGAACCACTCGTGTTTTGTTAGAACTCTGACATCGCAGAACATGATTACTTACATGTATAATTCGCTATCTTTCTTTTCTATACACCAAACATTCCTTACCAACAGTAGTTCAAAACATCCTAGTATTTCTTCACATCTACGAAGCACCATAACCTTGTCAGAATTTTCCCAACATACTTAAAGACAATGCCCACATAGCGTACAACCGTGCAATTAGTTATTTAATAGCAACCTCCCCAACTTAGCTCGAAGCCATTCATCAAAGCACTTTTAACCACTCATATCATTATTATTCAAGTGATGCTGAAATGTTACAATGAGATTAAACTCAAGTCATTTACAAGACTTGACAGAGACTCGAATCATCAGAGACCTTAACCGTTCTGCAATTCTTGCATTTATACACACACCACCAATAAGCCCACTCTCTTTAGGTGACAGAAATCTTTCTAAGTCCCAAATTTTCCAAAAATTTCGGCAGAGTTTCCTTTGTAATTTGGCCTATCCACCTGCCAGAGAATCACCAAAATCATCCTAACAATACATCCGCAACTCGACAAGACATCACAATGTATATCAACAACATAAATCTCAATACTACACAATTATATCATCAGCATTAGTACATGAACATGCGCTGCACCTGCTCAAATCATAACACATATACCTTTCACAATGATACACCTAGCACAACCAATTCAGTTTTCTTGAGTTTAAACTCATACTACCAGACGTAGCGCACTTTACATTTACGCTAAGAGGCAATAAACATATTTCTCACGCCCATAGCTAGTGCTACATATCAAATCACAATAAGAACCGAATACCTTCCAGCTCTCCCATTATCAAACTGCAATTTTCACAATTAAGATCAATACCGATCGTATGAACTTCATAATACCGACTTGCGAAATTAGCACCTTGGTGCTCAAGCCATAGACAAGGATTTGGCCTCAAGTCCTCTAGACAGGCCCGACATGAACTCATAGAGATTATATCTCGTCCCTCGATTGGGGAATCATAAGCCATCAAGGCAAATTTATCACTAGGCACTCGAGTGCGCACATCAACGTGCAGGAGGAATTTCAAAAATTACATCTCAAGCTGAATCATATACGCACGATAAGAATTCCAAGAATTTGAAACTTCCCTAAAGGTTTGCAGCCTCCCGAGGATAAGTACAGGCGTCCCCGCACCGATCCACGAGACTCTACCAACCGGCTCACGACTCGCGAGACCTATTAACCTAGGCTCTGATACCAACTTGTCACGACCCAAACCCTGGTCGTGATGGCGCCCAACACAATGCTAGGCAAGCCCGACCATATTATCCCTTAAACCAGCCAGTTATTAATCAAATTAAACTTAAAGAGTAAATGATCATATCAGGTGATAAGCGAAATGTAAAGCATACAAAATACGGTCCCAACCATATCATAGTGTCACGAGACTGAGCCTCTACAGATTAACATCCTAATACAATCAAGTCTAGGCAAATAGGAAATCAACAAGATGATAAAGAAGGAGAAAACAAGCTCGGCGGACGCTGGCAACTACCTCGTAATCTCCGCAAAAGTAGACAAGGATCAGCAGCTACAATGTCTCAACTGCTCTCGGGCACCTGTGGATCTGCACAGAAAGTGCAGGGGAGTGGGGTGAGTATATTTCAACTTAGTGAGTAAAACTAATAAATAATAACTGAAAGTAAGAACTCCTGTGCTATCACTTAGCAGTTCTAAAGCAACCCTCACAGGAACGTCATCACCGTAGTAAGTACTCTGATCTCCAGTCCACATCTATCTCTACAAGATCCCACACTGATCAAACCCTCACTCATACCCCTACGGTGTACGGCCATCTCAATATATGAAGACACATACTATGTCTATAATGTATAAGTATTTAAGTAGGTAATAGGATATGAATAAGTATAATGCTGCGGCGTGCAGCCCGCTCCAATACATATACCGCTGCGGCGCGCAGCCCGCTCCATTTAACGTCGACGGCGCTCACTGGGGGTGTATACAGACTTCGGAGGGGCTCCCTAGGCCCAAGCACTATAATACTGCGGCGTGCAGCCCGATCCACACATGTATTACTGCGGCGTGCAGTCCGATTCAATATATATATATATATTTATATATTTATACTGCTGCGGCGCGCAGCCCGATCCCATAATATACACCAGTGCTCACTGAGAATGTGTGCAGACTCAGACTCCGAAGGGGCTCCTACAGCCCGAGCGCAATAATACTGCGGCGTGCAGTCCGTCCCACATGTATATTACATGTATATTACTGCGGCGTGCAGTCCGATCCAATATATATACTGCTGCGGCATGCAGTATATATATATATATATATATAATACCTCATAATGGGTCCTTCACCCTATCCCAGCCAGTATATACTTGGACTCTCAGGCCCAATATAATATATCACAGTGGGTCCTTGACCCTGTCTCAGTCAATATAGACTTGGCCTTTCAGGCCCACTCAGCTAGAACGGGAAATTCCACCCTAGATAAGCTTTCTCAATGTACACATCTAGTATTGGCTCATATTATGCTATACAGCTAGAGCTACGGCTGAGTGAATATTTCCAACACGATATAAGGGTCACCTAGCTCTATAGGTTCTCTAATGCTCTACAGATCGGCACAAGGCCCCAAACATGGATATTAGCCCCAATTGTACAGTTATAATCTCATTAACAGTCATAAAACACAGTATTCTATTAGCCAGGAAGGACCAAGTCCAAGTCCCCAATCACAATGTCACCACGCTCATCTCAAGACGTGTGTCTCATCTCAACATAGCACTGTGAAGTGCTAGTACGGGGTTTCAAACCCTCAGTACATTGTTTACTACTACCACTCACCTTGAAACGGTAGAAACTTCAATCCGCCTTGCGCTTGCCTCGCAAATCAATCTCCTCGGATGCCAAATCTGCTCAAAATCATAGAGAATGCATCAATATATGCTAATTTCACGCAATTCATTCGAAATAGCCCAAATTATATCAAAACCCACAAGTTGTTAAAACCCGACTTTTGGTGCGCTTTTCGAAAAATTATAAAAGTTATATATTCGGAACCCTCGTCTCAATACGAGTCTAGACATATCAAATTTACCAAATTCGGACTCCATTTGCCCGCTCAAATCGGTATTTTTCTATAGGGCTTAAACCAACATTTAATCCTCCATTTTCATAGAAATAATCCATGATTTCATGATAAAAGTGTGTAATTAAACCACGAAACTTACCTCCGACAATATTTCGATGATCTCCCAGCTATTTCCCATCACTTTCTCACTCTAGAGCTCAACAATGGTGGAAAAATGACCCAATATCGATTTTTTTATCAACTTACTGAATTTTTCGGAAATCACTATTCATGGGTTACTGTTCATGCGCATTGACACTGTTCACGGGTTACTGTTCATGTGCGTCGACACTGTTCACCCGCGCGGTTACTGTTCATGCGCGGGAGTTACTATTCATACGTTGCAGAAAAAAGCAGCAGCAATACAGAAATTGCAGCACACAGCCATTTTCACTAAAATAGCTCTAACTCCATCATACGAACTCGGAATTCGACGATTCTTTTTCTTATGGCTCCGTAATTTCGATACGGATCCAGTGGTTCAAACAAAACTGAATTTGAATCTCATTTACTCAGTGAAACATCAATTTTGCTTGTTAAACAATTAACTCACATATCGCGTCAAAAACCTAATCGCGACTAGATGAAATTAAACCAAAATTTCCAGATCAGTCCTATAATTCATGATTTAAATTCTATAAGTCTCGAAATCAAATTTGGATCTCTAGAACTAAAAATAGACCTTTGGATCATTATATTTATGCTGAAAACGGCAAAAATCTTCCAAAAATGACCCGTTGGACATCCGAAACACACCCGAGACCCTCGAGACCTCAACCAAATATACCGACATGATCTATTACCTCATTCCAACTTGCTTGAATCATAAAATCACTATCGTTAACATCAAAATCATCCGTTTTCAGCAAATTCAAGCTTAAGTTTAACTATAACTTTCAAAATTCTTATTCGATCAAAAACCCGACCAAACGACCTCCGAATGACTTGAAATTTTGCAGGCACATCCAAAATCACCTAACGGAGCTACTGCAACTGTCGGAATTCCATTCCGACTCCCGGATCAAAATCTCACCTACCGTCCGGATTTCGCCAAAATTCAATCTTAGCCAATTCAAGCCTATTTCTACACCGGGCCTCCAAATTCAATTCTGATCGCTCCCCTAAGTCACAAATCACCTTCCGGAACTAACCGAATCATCAGAATCCGATTCCGAGCCCTCTAACTAAATAGTCAACTCCGGGTTGACTTTCCTTATTCAAGTTTCCTTCAAAAAGGCTATATGCCTCATTTTCAATCCAATTCACTCCTAACTCACCCGATAGACTCTAACACTGATATAAAAGCATAAAACATGTAATTACAACATAACGGGTGGTAATTCCCGTGACGACGGGCCAGGTCGTTACAAGTTTTAGGGCAGTAATGTCAGAAAATACATGGTTTTAACCAGTGGAGGATAAGGCCTGAGGTTAGTTTAGATTTGTTGGTCTGAAAATAAGTAATGCAGGCTAATAAACCAATATGTTGTTTAATAATAGTAGGCTGCTAGGGAATATAATGGTTAGGGATTGAATTCTTAATTCATGGAGTGCTCTTAAGAGATGGAAAACCAAAACTCACATGGGAGGTGTGATAAAAGGTTAAAGGGAATAACAGGGAAATACTTTTTGTTATAATAAGTTTGAGTGATAAAACAAGCTGGAAAGAGGTTGTGTTTTGGGTATAAAAATAGGGGGAAACACACTGAAGGGGGGGGGGAGATACACACACACAGAGATTTGGGAACAATTCTGAAAAAAAGAGGAGATAGGCAGAGGAAAAATAGATTTGAGAGCCTGTGAGTTTAAGGGAAAACAGTGAGAGTTTAAGGGAGTAGTCTAAGATAGGAAAAGAGTTTCAAAACATAGAGGAGAAAACAGACTTGAGAGATACAATTCTGGAAAAAAAAACAGAGAGTGATAAGGAGAGATTCTGAAATATTAGAGAGGGAGCTTTTGACATTTCTGAGAGTGAGAAAAGTCACGTGATAGAATTTGAAAACAGAAAGAATTTGAAATCTTGAAAAAATAGGAAGATAGAGAGGTAAAAGGAGAGAAATTGAATTTTGCATTGAAGTTTTCTTATCATCTCTTGAGGTCTTGAACTTCTGAAGTAATTTGGGGATCCATTTATTTTGTGGCTTGAATTTTGGTATAAAAATCTTTGATGGTTGGTTCATTTTGGTTGGTTTTAATTGTTGGCCTTTGGGCTACTGTTTTATTGAGATTATCCTCATCATTGCTTGGTTTGGATTGGTTTTACTGGTCATATCCATGCTGTTGAGTTTTGCTACTGCTGCTGCTGATTTCCCACACTTTATCTCTTACCATTTCCAGGTACTTCTTCTGTTAGCTTTGAAATTGGAAAGCTGAATGTAACAATATGACATGAAAGTCGAAATTCAAAGCCTAATATGGATTCTGGCACTTTGCTTTATACTTCAGTTCTATTGTTTCATTTTGCTCGTAATTGATTCTGTTAGTTTTGATTATTTATGTGTTGAATCCCAGAATTTGTTTGTAATAGACTGTTAATTTGGAAACATTGTCGAAATCGTTCATAAGGTTGTGTTTTAGTATAATGTAATATATTCAAGGGAGATAAAACTGATTTCAAATGGCGGATAGGTTTTAAGTAAAGTGTGATGTTAAATACCATCTGTTGTATCTATTATCAATCTATAGGTTAGTTTAGATTTGTTAAAATTGAATCATCCTACATAGACATGAATCATCTTTTCTCGAAAAACTTGGGAGGCAAAGCATAAGTAGTTTATTCTCTCATTAGTTTAAAAGTTATAAGTTCATTTATTTGTACCACGTATAGGATTTAGGTGTTTTAGAATATTTGTAAATTAAGGATCATTAAGAAGATAATTCATAAATGTTTAGTCTATTCATGATAGTGTGTTAAGTTCATTAAAACGACAATTGAGTTAGAGTTCATATACATGAAGAGAAACATTGATATTTCAGATATGTTGTTACCTAAAAATTAACAATACATAGGAGGTTTAATGTTGAGTACAGAGTGTTATTATGTGGCTCAGTCAAACAAGGATTTTTATTGTTTTCCCAGTTTGGATCATCTTGCCAGAAGGCCTGTGTTTGAGATTATCTGTTAACGTTAATATTACTCAAATAGAAAAGAATTGATTTAATAAAAAAATGATTTAGAGACAAAACACATAGAAAATTAGTCACATTAGGTTCGACCTTTTAAAAATAAAGTGAGATGAGCCTCGATTATAGAACAAATGCACGGGACCCTCAATTAATTATTATAAGATATTTAGATTTCGGAAGGAGCGTTTAGCGAATTTCACAGTCTTTCCCGAAGTTAACAAAGACGGAGATTCTTTGGGCACGGCTTGTAAATAATATACATTCTCAAATGCGGGTGCACATTTATATGACCCAAATCCAAATCTCAACGAAGTCGAAATGTGTCAACAACTACGGGTGCATTGGTGCGACGTGGTTCGAGATACATTTTCATAACGTTGCATTTTTTTTATTAAAATAATTCTAATAACAATCAAAAGCAGACGCTAGTTAAAATTTGCACATAAGTTAAAAGAATGTTATTAAATCAGATAATTAAGCCGAATATGATAATTGAGCGACCGTGCTAGAACCACGGAACTCGGGAAGGCCTAACACCTTCTCCCGGGTTAACAGAATTCCTTACTCGGATTTCTGGTTCGCGGACTGTTAATAGAGTCAAAACTTTCCTCAATTCGGGATTCAAACCGGTGACTTGGGACACCATAAATCTCCCAAGTGGCGACTCTGAATCTCTTATTAAATGAATCCCATTTTGATTGTCCTTTAATTGGAAAAACTCATTCACGCCCTCGCGGGTTAGCGGCAAAAAGAGGTGTGACATTAGCTTCCTTCCTTCTATAAATAGAAGAGTTTTAGTTTATTTTGTACATCAGTTTGAATTTGAGTAATATATTAGCTTCTCTCTATACATGTCTTTACATTACAGTCTTTATTTTATAACACGTTATCAGCACGAGACTCTGCCATCTCGAGCAAATATTTTGAAAGTATCTGAGGTAAGAACTTTTTTTTCTTAAATAATGTCAAATCTTTCTAAACTTGAATTTGTAGCCCTGGATTTCTTGGGTGCTTGATGCTAAAATTCATCTTCATGCGATGGGTCCGGCAGACACCATCAGTGATAAAAATCAGGCATCAAACCAAGACCGTGCCAAAGCAATGATATTCCTACGCCATCACCTTGATGAAAGCCTGAAAATGGAATATCTTACTGTTAAAGATCCAGTCATATTGTGGAATAATTTGAAAGATAGATATGACTACCTGAAGATGATCGTTCTTCCACATGCACGATATGATTGGACTCATCTAAGGCTACAAGATTTTAAATCTATCAGTGAGTATAATTCTACTATGTTTAGAATTATTTCTCAATTAAAACTATGTGGTGATAATATTACTGATTATGATATGTTGGAGAAAACTTTCACCACTTTTTATGCCTCGAATATGCTCCTGCAGCAGCAATATCGAGAGATGGGATTTAAAAGATATTCTGAACTTATCTCACATCTTCTTATAGCCGAGAAACATAATAGGGTATTAATGAAAAACCATGAAATTCGGCCTACTGGTTCTTGTCCATTCCCTGAAGTGAATGAGACGAACTTCCACCAAGCTAGACGTGGAAGAGGTCATGGCCCCAGTCGTGGTCATGGTCGTCGTCGGGGATGAAACTCTAATCATGGTAATAATAATTCACCAAAGAACCCTCCTTGCCACCAGCAGTGGAAAAGAAAGGAACAAAAGCGTGAAGCGGTGCAAGCGCCAAATGCAGAAAGTGCATGTTGTAGATGTGGAGGAAAAGGGCACTGGTCACATACCTGTCGTACGCCAAAGCACTTGGTTGAGCTTTATCAAGCCTCCTTGAAAAAGACAGAGAAAAATGCTGAAGAAAATTTTATATTTGAAGATAATTTTGACTTCATGCATTTAGATGTAGCTGATTACTTTGCACTCCCAGAAGGAGAAACAAGTCATGTAATCGGAAGTGAATTTATAAAAATATAAATATTTTGATTTTTGTTGTTTGTAATAAGTAGTATGGTTATGTAATTGTACATAAATAAAAGTTATGATTTGATAATTATGTTTACTATGAGATATCTTATTCATTTTGAAGAATATGGATATTATTATTAGATCAACTTAAACTCTAGCAGAGATTACAAGAAATATACAACTACCAGAAGTGGTTATTTTCGTATATCTCATTATAATTATATTTTGTTAACCACCGGAAGTTGTATATGCCTATGATCACCAGAAGTGATAATTTAGACTTTCTATGGTTACAATTGAAGATAAGATACATAAATATTCTCTATATTAAATGCATGCCTCGATTTGCTCCTGAAGTAGTAAATATTTTAAAAGAGGTTGGGGCATCGCAATTTATTGTGATTAATGCGCATTCAGATAATCATGTTCGATTTTCCTGAAGGATGAGAACTTTTGATAATAATAATCCATTACCTGAAGTGAATGTGGCAATATTAATAAATCTCGTAAATATGAACGCGCTTTTGATGTGAAATATATTTACCTCCGGAAGAGGTAAATGAGAGAATATATACTCAATTTTTGTATTTTAAATTTGCTCCTGAAGAAGTAATACAATTGGAATTGCCTCATGAAGTAGGAAAATATTATGAACATGAGTTTTCTTGTGCTTAAACAATTGTTTATTTGATTGTGATTTTATCTTATGATACCAGAAGTATCTGAGCAATATTTGATAGTACAAAATGTATCAACAACTCCTGAAGAGCCAACTGTTTGCCTAGAAGACACGTGACATCAGTAGTGTCCGATAAATATTAGATTGTGAATAATAATTGAAGACTCTCGAAGAGATTAATTACAAATATGTCATTTATATTATATGATTGTGGTCAAAATACAGGTTGTAGTAAACCCGAAGTTTACTAAAATAAATGGCTATCATATTGAGACTATAAATGATTGGAAGATTGAAAATCTTCATTTTTCCACAATCATAGGGGGTAAAGTAATATGTATATGAGAAGTTACCTGCCTTATTCTTCGATTTGTACTTCATCATGTATCATGATAAACTAGAAGTTTACTAATACAAAAGTAGCCATAGTAAATGAGAAGTTTACTAATGTAAAAGTTTATGTCATAGTAAACCAGAAGTTTACTAAGAGATAGCACATGTCATGATAAACTTGAAGTTTTCATTCGCCATTTTTAAATGATCTATTTGAGAATTTAGATAAGCATATACTCAAGAACTAGAAGTTTCTTCAAGAATTCTCCTATGTTGCTTGTTCTCGTATTAAATTGATTATACCAGCTAAAGTTGGGACTAAGACCCCTGATTCTGAAATATATAAAAGGTGAATATAGGCCCATTCACCTATCATGTGAACCACTTATAGATGCATATATAAGATGGTTACATGTATGTTTATTGTCAACCTGCAGTTTGGCATTTGAAACTGCTTTTATCACTTAAGAGCATAATTTTCAGATTATGAAATCAAGACAGTTCATCTTGATAATGCTGGTTTATATACAAGCTAGTTTAGCAGTGAATACCTCCTATTAATGGCTAAACTATTGTTTATGAGAACAAATCTTCATGTGTTGGTATAAGATTTTCTAAATTTCATATAGCAGCACGTGTATGCATCAGACCAACAATATATGATAAGTTCTCCCTTCATAATTGGTTTAGGATCAGAAATCAAATATTTTACTATCTTTTGATGTGTTGTATATGATTAATTTATCTACCACAATGCACAAAGATATGTTTTTCAAAGAAGATTGGGGATATATGTTAGTTTTTCTAACATCTGGGGAATGGAATAAATAGCTGAAAAATATGCTATATGAATGGAATTATCATGATCCTCATTTAGAAGATAATTCAAGTCAAATTCCAGAAGCATTTGCTGATCCAAAATCAAATATCATACTGCAAATGCTCCTATTAAAATTTAAAGTCCCTGGAGGATAGAGTTTACTGTACGCATGAAGCGTGGTTGACCAATCGGTTCTAAAGGTAACAATCATTGAAAAATGATAAGGAGCTAATGATCAAAATGATCATAATGAGGAGGAAATGAGCTCTAGAAGAGCCCGCGACATAATATTTCATGAAATTTCAGAAGAAGTTGGGGTACCTAAAAATAAAAAAAGTGATAAGATCTCAACAAGTTATGACGTTTAGGAACCGATACAAAATGATCGCCGACGATATATTTGATACAATATAGTGTACAATACTGTGAAATATTGTGACGATCGGACCAGTAGTCCAGACACCTGAAGATGTCATGCCATTTAAATGCAATTCATAACCTATATGACGCATTTGATTAAATCTCTATTAAGATCCCTAAAGGATTTAAAATGCCGAGAGCATATAAGTTCAAAGTCTCGGGTAATGTTGTGACGACCCAAAGGGTCATCACTTGTCTTATTAATCATTTCGAGCTTCTGAGGTCTTGAAAACCTCATTCTATATTGCCTCGATTTACGTGCACGATCCGAGCATGTAGCCGGAAAGATTTTGTGATAGAAAATATGAATTCTATGAGAAATTTGGATAAAAATGATATTAATATTGATATAGTTGACTTCGGTCAACATTTTTGGTAAACGGACCCGGACCCAAGATTGGACGGTCCCGGAAGGTCCGTAGGAAAATATGGGACTTGGACATGCGTCCGGAGTCGAATTCTGAGGCCTAGAGCCCAAGTTATGAATTTTTCTGTGAAATTGCTTTTGATGTAATTATTAAAGGAAAATGAATTAATTGTCCTTGGCATCGGGCTCGTATTTTGGTTCCGACGCCCGGTACAAGTCTTAAATATTATATATGTGCTTTCTGCAAAGTTTGGTGACATTTGGATGTCGTTTGATATGTTTTGGACCTTGAGTTCCAAGTTTGAAAGTTTTGAAAACCAAAAGAATGAAAATCATGAACTTGAGGCTTGATTTGATGAAAACGATGTGATATTGGCGATGTGATCGCACGAACAAGTTTGTAATGTGTTTTTGATGTTGTGTACATGTTTGGTTTGGAGCCCGAGGGCTCGGGTGAATTTTGGATAGGCCACGAGATCAATTTTTCATGTTAGAAAGTTGCTGTCAGCACCTGATCTGCAGAGTTGGGAAATGCGAACAAATGTTAGCAAATACGAATTCGCAAATGCGAACAAAAGTTAGCAAATGCGAATTCGCAAATGCGAACAAAAGTTGGCAAATGCGAACAAAAGTTCGCAAATGCGAACTTCCCTGTTTTGTGCCTTGGTTCGCAAATGTGAACAAAAGTTCGCAAATGCGAATAAAAGTTCGCAAATGCGAACTTCCCAGTTTTGCCTTGGCTTCGCAAATGCGAACAAAAGTTCGCAAATGCGAACTTCCCATCCTTAGCTTATTTTTCAAACTCCAAAAATTGGTCGGGGTTCGCAATTGCGAACCCATGTTCGCAAATGCGAACACAGAGACCTGTAAATCACGATTTCCAACTTCATTTTGCACATTTCACAACCCAAAAACATCCATTGGCGATTTTTCACGAACTACCTCTTCTTCAAAGCAATTGTAAGTCACTTTTTACTTAATTCTTTCAATTCCTAACAACATTAAACATGTTTTTCAATAGAAATCAAAGGTTTTCATGGTACAATTTCTTGTTTTTGGTAGAATATAGGGTTTTTCATGAATTGGGTAATTGGACCTCGAATTGAGGTCCGATTTTGAAACAAATCATATACTTGAACTTGTGGGGGGATGGGTAACCGGATTTTGGTCCGAACCCCGAGTTCCGACCATGTGGGCCTGGGGTCGAAATTCACTATTCCGGGCAGAATGTGTAAAAATTGTAATTGGCCTTATGAATTAGTTTGTTGAGTAGTATTGATGATATTAAATCAATTGTGTATAGATACGATTGGATTGGACCCAAATTTGAAAGGAAAAGGCATTGCCACGGATTGAATTGTTCGTAAACATTCGAGGTAAGTGTTTGTTCTATCCTAGCTTGAGGGAATAGGATTATGTGCTATGTGTTATGCGATCGAGTGCGGTGTATGGGCTGTGGTGACGAGCATCCATACACTGGTGTCTAGCATGACCGTGAGTCGTTGTTAATACTTGTTGTGAGACATATTGAAGATAAATTGTTGAACCCTTGCCGGGTTTTAGAATTGTTATTGTTCTCCCTTGTCGGGACTTGTTGTAAAGTGAGATATTGATTGCCCTTGCCGGGACGGTTCATGATTTAATGTTTCATTCTTTGCCCTTAACTGTGATTGTTATTTGGGTGAGGAAGAGTGATAATGCACGAAGGGTGATGTCGTGCCTTGATTTATTATTTATGCACGAAGGTTAATGCCGTGCCTTGTTATTAATTATGCACGAAGGTTAATGTCGTGCCATGTTTTATTGATTATGCACGAAGGTTAATGTCGTGCCATGTTGTTAATTATGCACGAAGGATCATGCCGTGCCTTGTTATTGAACCATGTATGAAGGATCATGCCGTACCATGGATTTGAGGATGAGAGTAAAAGCACGAAGGGTGATGCCGTGCACTTTATTTGCATATTTGGTGAGGATGAGAGTAAACGCACGAAGGGTGATGCCGTGCAACTACTTGCCATTCCTTGACTTGATATTACTTGTTTTTTCATTATACTTTGTTTTCCCTTGTGGACTTATTAACTGTTGTTAATTGTTGAGTTCATTTGAGATATTCCTTATTGCGTTATTACTTGGTTATTTCTCGTTATTTTGTGGTATACATATATATATATGGAACTGCACAGGTTTATGTGGGTGTCTGGTCCTAGGCTTGCCACTACTTCGCCGGGATAGGCCAAGCACTTACCAGCACATGGGGTCGGTTGTGCTGATACTGCACTTCTGTGCATTTTTGCACAGGTCCAGGTGAAGATCAGGAGCAGCAGCAGTAGATCTTTTGCGTGCGAGTTGATCATATTTGAGACCGAGGTAGCTTGCAGAGGCGTCTCTCCCTTTACTTATGTTACTAGCTGTAGTCTCTTTGTTCTGAGACAAACATATTATGTTATATTTCTTTTGGACTTTTATGTATAGTAATTAGTAGTAGTTCGTGAGTTGGTGACTCCACGTCTTGGGTAGAGGATTTCAGTATCAGATACCTTGAAACTACTTATTTCTATTTTTATAAAGTCTTCCACACTTGTTTAATTAAGATTATGATTTTGGTTATTAATTTGAGTATTAAGTATTGTTAAACAGGATAGTGTGAATAAAGAGGCTTGCCTGGCTACCACGAGTAGGCGCCATCACGATCCCGATGTTGGGAGAAAATCCGGGTCGTGACAAGTTGGTATCAGAGCTCTAGGTTACATAGGTCTCACCACTCACGAACAAGCTTAGTAGAGTTTGAGAGGTAGGTACGGAGACGTCTGTACTTGTCCTCCAGAGTCTATTGAGTTAGGAAAGAGTCTCTCATTTGTTCTTTCTTGTCGTGCGACTTGTTCCTCAAATACGGATTGAACTTTTATTCTGTCCTTTCGCAGATGGTGAGGACACGCGCTTCTTTGTCCGCTGACCAGCAGCCCGAGCCCCAGGCAGCTCCCGTGAGGGGCAGGGGCCGAGGCCGTATCAGAGGCCATGGGTGGGGTAGAGCTCAGCCCCCGGCAGCTACTCCAGAGGTGGAGCCTCATATTGAGATTGACGAGGAGGTTTCAGTCCCAGCAGCTTCAGTGGGCGCAGCTGAGGTCCCAGGAGAGGCTTTATTTACCCTGGATCTTCGGGAGGCTTTGGTCAGGATAGCGGGATTTATGGACAGCGTTGCCAGAGCAGGCTTATTATCAGTAGCACCAGCCGCTTCTCAGGCTGGAGGAGGGGCCCGGACTCCTATTGCTCGTACTCCGGAGCCAGTAGCTCCTCAGCCTCAAGCACCAGTGGTTCAGCCAGCTGTGGCCACTCAGTCAGGTACCACAGCTCATGCAGGTGATGGAGCGGCCATGACTTCTGATTCTTTATGGAGACTTGATCGGTTCTCCAAACTGTTTACCACTACTTTCAGCGGTGCCACATCAAAGGATCCTCAGGATTTCTTATTCAGCTGCCATGAGATTCTCAAGACTATGGGGATCGTGGAGTCCAATGGAGTTGACTTCTGTACATTCAGGCTTTCAGGATCCGCCAAGACTTGGTGGAGGGATTATTGTTTGACTCGACCAACAGGGTCCCCAGCTTTATCATGGGATCAGTTTGCAGAGCTATTTCTGGAGAAGTTTCTCCCTGCTACTCAGCGGGATGCACATCTGAGGCAGTTGGAGCGCCTCCAGCAGGGCACTATGACGGTCACTCAGTATGAGACGAGATTTGTTGATTTGGCTCGTCATACAGTGGTGATACTTCCCACAATGCGGGAGAGGGTCCGCAGGTTCATAGATGGGCTTAATCAGCCAATTAGACTTCAGATGGCAATGGGAGTGGGGAGTGATATTTCATTTCAGGAGGCAGCTAATGCTGCACGTAGATTTGAGATGGCTCTTGCTCGGGGAGGTAGTTATTCTTCAGACAAGAGGCCTCGTCATTCAGGCAGGTTTAGTGGTTCTTCTTCTGGTGGCAGAGAATCTTTTAACAGAGGCCAGTCTTCCAAGCCTTTCCATTCCGCCTTTCAGGCTTCACAGGGTGGACCAGGTGAATCGTGGGTTTCGTGGGCAGTATTCAGATCAGCCTCCTATTAATGCTCAGCCTCTTCAAAGTGTTCGT
Source organism: Nicotiana noctiflora (assembly GCA_032618575.1). Lineage (NCBI taxonomy): Eukaryota > Viridiplantae > Streptophyta > Magnoliopsida > Solanales > Solanaceae > Nicotiana > Nicotiana noctiflora. The sequence goes on along the minus strand of JASVEL010010792.1, from coordinate 33,976 downwards.
GGAGGCCATTCAGGTGGTCAGGGCTAGTAGCCCCATCAGCCTAGGGGTTGCTACGGTTCGGGTGACCCGTGTCATTTTGTCAGGTTCTGCCCTCGAGCGACGGGCAACACCCAGCAGCGGGGCCCTCGTCCCATGATTCAGGCCCCAGCTGACCCTCAGCCTGCCCAGCCAGCTGTCACACCTCCTTTTTACGCACCCGCGGGGGCACGAGGGAGTTTTTCCAATTAAAGGACAATCGAGACGGGATCAATTTATTAAATTCCGAGTCGCCACTTGGGAAAATAATGGTGTCCCAAGTCACCGGTTTGATCCCGAACCGAGGAAATTTATGACTTTGTAATATAGTCTGCGAAACTAGAAACCTGGATAAGGAATTTCGTTAACCCGGGAGAAGGTGTTAGGCACTCCCGGATTCCGTGGTTTTAGCACGGTCGCTCAACTGCAATTTTTGTTTTTATTTGATTTCTTTATATATTTTAATTATGTGCTTTTATGCTCCGCTTTTATTTTTAGAAAAATTGCGACGTCACGAAAACACATTTCGAGTCACACGGCAACCAGTACGCCTGTGACTTTAATGTATTTCAGTTTTGCCGAGAGTAAGATTTGGGTCACATAAATGTGCACCCGTATTAGGAATGTAATATTATTAATCGCGCCTAAAGTATCTATTGTTTTGTTAATTTTGGAAAAAACTGTGAAATTCGCTAAACGGTCCTCCCATATCTAGGTATTTTATAACAATTAATTGAGGGCCCCGCAATTGTGTATTTTTTTTGTTTTGGCGAGGCTCATCTCATTATTTTTAAAAAAAGAGAATAATTGACTACATTTTCCTATTAAGTTCGTCTCTAAAAATGAAAGGATCCTAATTTATTCACTAAGATTGCCTAATCCGATAATTTACATTAAACAACCATTTTTTTCTCTAAATGATGAACAATAGACAACAATTCAACAAAGTGATACAATTTACTAAATACACACTATAGCATATTGCATATTTTACCAACGATATAACACGAGTTAATACCGGAGCCAACATAATTTACTATACCAATCATGTATCACAAATTCAAATACAAACAATAGTAAAACATAAGGAAATCAAGTAAACAAATACTTATTGAACTTTCTTCAATTTGAGCAAACTAACCGTGAAATACGTCGAACAAATCGATACGGGTAGAACAACGAGAACGGCACCAACTGACAGGAAACTATCGGAAAGCCTCTCCAACGACGGAAAGCTCAAACGTAGCTATTAGTTTGGGGTCGTTGGGTTCGCGAAAAATGCAGCAGAAGAAAGACGAAACCACTGGTTGTTGCTATGGCTGTTCGTCGAAGGTGACTGCACAACAGTGTGTTTGTGGCTGCGTGAGTGTTTCCGGCGAGTTTAGTTGGTGTCGATGGGCTGAGGAAGAAGCAGGTGAGTGAGGGCTGGTCGCTTGGATTTTGTTCGCTGCGAGAAGACTGGTTACATCGTCGAGGCTGGCTGCTGTGGTTGTGGTGGACGTGAGGTCGTGGGAGCTGTTTGGTTCGCTGGGTTAACGACGACAACGCTATCAGCTTGGCGTCGACAATGGTCGTTGGTTTATGGGTTCTTCCTCTTTATTTTTGCTGCGCAGCTTTTGTGTACCAGGCGTTCAACCTTTTTGTATGTGCTCTCTCTTTTGGAAAATGCAGAACCTAAGAGCTAGCCCCTCCTCTCAAATTTTTTGCCGTCCACAGACCATGAAGAAGGGTCCAGTATTTTTAGCCTTGCGGCTGAGGCCTTTTCGTGTGTCTATATCCGTGTATCCCCTTCCCCTCTATGCATGCTGTCACACCTCCCTTTTTACTACCCCAACATGCGTAATGTGTATAAATACACTTGTAGGGTATACCCCGACACTCAATTACCCGAGACGGATAAAATAACGTAAGGGAAGGAGTTTTTCCAATTTAAGGACAATCGGTTCGGGATTTTATTAGAGATTAATCAGAGTCGCCACTTGGGAATGATAATGGTGTCCCAAGTCACCGGTTAATCCCGAATCCGAGGAATTTTGACTCTTAAAATGTCTGCGAAGCAGAGGTCCGGATAAGGAACTCTGTTAACCCGGGAGAAGGTGTTAGGCACTCCCGGATTCCGTGGTTTTAGCATGGTCGCTCCACTGTCGTTCTTGACTTTTGTTTGACTCGGTTATAGATTTTAATAACACAATACGCTTTTACGTTCAAATATTATTTTTAGGAATTTGCGGTATCGCGAAAACACACCTCAAGTCATACCGCAACCAGTACGCCTATGACCTTTGGTGTATTTCGGCTTTGCCGAGATTCGGATTTGAGTCGCACCAAGTGCACACTCGTTCATAGGAAGGTATATTAAAATCGTGCCCTAAAGTAACGTCTATCGGCTTTTAAATCTTTTGGGAGAAGCTATGGAATTGGCTATTAGCTTTCCCGGGTCTATTTGTGTTATATCATTACTAAATAAGGGGGCCCCGGTGTTTGACGGGCGAGGCTCGTCCCAAATTAATTTTAAAGTCCGGTCCTATGTTGTTCGACTACATTTGCTACACCTTGTTTTTGCCTTATTCGATTTTGTAACAATAAGAGTTCCAGGCCCGTGTAGTTTATTGTTATTGGGCCTGGATCTTTTCATGTACTTATGCAGACTCCAGACCTGTCCAGACCCTAAAGGTCCGAGCTGTATTAAGGCTTTTGCCCGTAGATTTCGTGCTGCTGTTCAGGCTTCCGTTGTATTGGGCCCAAACTAAACAAAGTAATTAATCAAAGGAGAACAGAGGAGTACACATTTGAAATTGATAAGAAAACGAATTGTATTCATATTAATTATCAGAAGAAAGATCATGGTACACAATATCACTAACAGCTCTAAATAAGCATGAAAATTAACAGTCTTGATTTCTAACAATAAGTTTATACCAATGAACTAATTAATTTCTAAATGAGATCAAGAAGTTGGTTAATCACTTGTACGAACTAAAGATAGGTTGGCTATTAAGGTGAATGGCTTATTACTACAACACTCGAAAGTTATCTCACTTGAACCATTTTTGCTACCTAATTATTTCTTTTTAACAATGAGAGACTATGATCATAACCTAAAACGCTTATCAACAGAGCTTAAATCCTATTATCTAGTGACTTGAAGACTCGTATAATTGAAACTACCATTTTCATTTCAGTTCTGCTTATCATACAAATTACTGAACCAATTACGTTTTGAACATACTGCTAGATTTAACACTCTTATTTCGTGTTGAAGCATTAGCTAAGTGACAATGATTTACGAAATTCTTTGTGAAGCCAGAGTTATTGATGATTTCCTATATGAGCTTCTGTCATCATAAACCTATGTAATAGTTACTTAGCCTCATTTTAAGGATTTTTACCTAATTAACTAAATGGTGAACTATCTATATTATACTACTACTATACTACCACTATTATATTATCACTACTATACTATTACACTGTTTCTGTTTGGTTTGTTCTTCAGCTACTACAAAAGACTACAATGAATAATCTACAACTAAAACTATCAATATAAAACTACAACTACATAACAGCATAGGATCTTCATTTTTATTTCATCGATGTCATCAATACAGCTTCAATTGAAAGAGACATGTACCTGAATCACAAAGAAAATCCAATGAGTCTAGGGGAGGCAAGTAAGTAACAGGTACAGCAAAGATCAGCAGCAATGCAACAGTGATGAAAGAGGCACAGCAATACAGCAACACAAAAGCACAGCAACAGCAATACGAGAATAACCCAGTAGATGATCGAGCAGAAACCCAGAAAAACCAGATTAAGACCACGAGCTCTCACACCCGAAATTTCCAGAAATGATTATTGCTAAATTGCTATGTTTTTCCTAGTATTTCTTCTCAATAATTAGCCTAAGTATAAATTTCAGATTGCTCAATGTTGGAACCCCCTTTTCAGCTCTTGTGAAGGTGTATTTATAGTTAACCTAAGGCTGAAACTTGGGGAGGAAGTATGGGATTAATCCCACTTCCCCCTCCTAAAATTATCCATTCTACACTTTAGTCCATATTTCAGTTACCAGAAACCCTTCCAGCATGTGCTGGAAGGTTCTAAAGATTCTCTTTTATGGCCTTTTACTAGTATGACCTTAGGGGTTTGAGATTTTTACAGATTTCCCATTTTTAGGAGACCATTATACCCCTAAATCTCTGCAAAATTGCAGAAATCGGGAGCATGAATGTCCCTATTACCCTCCTAAGTTCTTACTAGTTACTATTTTACCTTTTTAATACCCAATTATGCCCCTAAGGGCACTGCTGATTTACCAGCTTGCCTAGGGCAGATTTTAGCTTGTTTTGAACCTATTTAACTAATAGCCAGCCCTGGCATTAGTATTTAAGGGCTGGCCATTTTTATTTTTAAGAACTATTTCAAATTTAGCCATTTTAAGTTAATTCCAGTCAATTAAGACCCATTTATTCCTAATTAAAGCTAATTGCAGGCATAGCCTGTTTTATTGTTATGTTAACCTATTTAAAATTTAGCCAGTCTCAAGTTGAGACTTAGCTTGGGCTATTAAAGCCATATACTGAACAGCTGGGCCCAAAACCTTTATAGGTTTGGCCACTTTGCGATTCAGGGCTCAATATAGAGCCTGGGCCAGTCTGCATTTGCAAACATAACCCTTTGCACAACCAGCCACTGTTTTAAGGTGGACTGTGTGTTAGGGCCTTATAGAATAGGTCAACCCTTTGCAAGGTTGACCATTCTTAGACCAATTATTAAACTTACAGCCTAATTATGATCATTTTCAGTGTTTTATCCTATTTAAAAACTAACCACTTCCAAGGAACCTAACACTAACAGCTATAACCAATTCCCTAGGCATGATAGATATTAACAGTGCTCACATTAACACAAAGCTATTACAAACATAGCCAGTTTCACAAATATTTGCACACATAGCCAATGAAATCAGAGTTGTTTATCAATTAATCAAAATTCAGAGAAAAGGTTTGAGTATTGTTGAATCCCAATCAATAGACTTACAAGCTCACATATCACAGCACAGTGTCAATTAATCATTAAACAAGCTTAGTTAAAACTCCTTTATGCTAAATGAGCCACTGAAAACCCCAAATCATACTTAGGATGTTCTTGACATAAGAGATGAGTAAAGATAGCCAAGCTTCTACTAAGACTAAACATATGAAGACACAGAAAGAGAAACAGTTGAGATATTGCAAGCCAACAAAAGGTAATCTAATACAAAACTGAGTGACAATGAAAGACAAGCAATTAAACATATTATCAAGATCAAAACATGCAAGATGACAGAAGAGCTATTGAAAATTAACAAGATAAAAACCCTAACAGAAAAGTAGAGAGAACATGAATATCAAGATCTAATTTTGAACTCGAGAGACAAACTAAACACATCATAACCCTAAAACATGTATTAGACTAAACAAAACATGATTAAACACGGAAGAAACAGAACATGACAGGAGAACATATATATGAAGATGAATGAGTTGAAAATCAACATTAGTATTAAACTAAACCTAAAACAGTCAGAACAGGGTAAGAACAAAGGAGGTGAGTAAGATAATTATAGAACCCTAATACTAAACAGGTTAAAACATACGAAATTAAGCAAAGAAAGGCATGAAACAAAGAAGAAGCTAAGGTGATAATCTATGTCTATCAAAGAAGCATGCAAAGAAGAATAACATGATGAACAGAAACAAAATAAACACTCATAAGCATGCAAATCAAACAAAATAACAGAGTAAAGCATAAGATAACAAATAAAGGGATCAGGGACTTAGCTCGCGGGGCCTGTCCCCCGAGCTTCCTATTCTTTTCCTTTCTCTATTTCTCTCATACTCTCAGGCTCCTTTTATTCTTCTTGTTTTCTTTTTCTTATTCTTTTCCAGAACTCTTTTCTTCCAATTTTCTCTGATTTTCATTCAGGCCTAAAGACGAGGCCTTTTGGATTTCTGCTTGAAGAGGGGTGTTTGGGTGAAGGTAAAGAACGATTTTTGATTGGGGGTTGAACTTGGGGTCGCCGGAGTTAGGGTTCCGACGACCTTCTTCGGGATATTCGAGAAGTTCAAGGGACTTTCGAGGGGAGTGACTAATATGAGTGGACAGATCAAGAAAAGGGAAAGAGACTGGCATTGGTTTCAGGTGGGTCTTCATACTTTGGTGGTCACCGGTGAGGATTCCGGTGACCGGAACTTCGAAGAACAGGGTATTTTCTGGGGTTTGGGTGTATTATGAAATGAAGAAGGAAAGAGGGGTAACAGAGATGAAGGAGGTGGCCGGAGATGAACTCCGGTGATTGGAGTCTCAAGAACAGGGGAGGCTTTTAGGGTTTTCTTGGAGTTTTGGGTGTGGTTTGAGTTGGAGAAGAAGGAAATGGTGATTTGGGGTATGAAGTATGGTCGGAGACCACCGTGGAAGGTGGTGACCTCCATGGCCGACGACATGATAAAGATGATGAAGAGGGAGAGAAGAGACGATCTCAGGGCGGCTAGGGTTGTGAATTTGGCAAAATGGCAACAACTTTCGGACAAAAGCCTTATATAGGCGACGAAGCTAAGGTGATCCTGGCCGTTGATCTGATGAAGATCAACGGCTGTTACTAGCGTTACTTATACGACGTCGTTTGTCACTTATGAGACTAAGGTCTCACACCCTTGGATCACATTGAATGAACGGCTGAGATCAAATCTCAGCATTAATTAATTCTCTTATAATTCAACCATTATTCTCAGCCGTTGATTTGAGGAGACGAACGGCTGAGATCACCTCTGCTCACAACATTTGGACCGGGTCTGTTTGGGCTTAAGGACTGGGCCAACGATTTGGACCACAATTGGCCCAAATTCATTTACACAGCATATATATTTTTTTGTATTTTCTGATTTTAATGATTTTTATGCATTTTTCTTTTATATTTTTTTTTCTTTTTCTTTTATGAAAAATATAAATCCTAATTTTCCTACTTACTCTAATTTTCTAGTATTTTTTGGTAATTTTCTGCTATTTTTCCCTAATTTTTACTACTTAAGCTATTTAAATAATTTTCTAATTAACTAAACTAACAAATTAATTACTACTATTTTTGATTTTTTTTTTAATTTCTTACTTATTCAAACACACGAAAATATAACTAATTTCAAGCAAAGCAAGTAATTGCACTCAAAAACATATTTATTTTAATTTTGGAATTATTTGCCTGGTGCAAAAATCATGTGCTCACAGCTGCCCCTCTTTGCTCGGTTAAAAATGGATAAATTATTAGTCTCCTGCTTTCTTCATGCCGAAGAAGAAGCCACAGTCACGTTTTTTCTCTTTTTTTTTCAACAAATGAGCTCCCCGTGCATATATCCCCTTGTCTCTCTATATGTCTATTGTGTTTTTCTTTTTAAAATCCAGAATACCGAACAGTGTCCCCCCTATTGTCTTTTTGTTTTCTATTTTGTATTGCCCATCATTTGTCCGTTGGACATTCTGATTCCTACGTGAGAGACCAAGAGTCATGGGTCTCCACGTGGGTTTCAAGGGTTATGGGTTTCGCCTCGTGCTCCGTCCGTGTCCCCCCGTGTGGTGGACTCGGATTGTTATGGGCTAGGTCCGAAAATTATAAAACCGGGTAGTTTGAACCCGAATATTATTCTTAGCCCGGAACCGAGAATGGTGTTATTTAGTTAATCCTAGGTAATCAAAATAACTATAATACTCATAATTAAAATAAAACTATTTTTTATATTTTTCAAGTTTAAAATAACTATAAAATATTTATGAAACTATTTTTTATTATTTTCGTTTTTATAAAAAGATAAAAATATAAAGTACTATTTTTGTATTTTTCAAGTTTAAAATGACTACGAAACATTAATAAAACCATATTTTTGTTATTTTTCATTTTGAGGTAAAAATAAAGTAAAAGAGTCAAATTTAGCTAAAATAGCTATATTAAAACTAAACTAAATATTTTACGCTAAAAATATAAAAAATCTCGGGGAGGGTCAAAAATCACGCGTTTACAGCTGCCCCTCTTTGACTGAAAACACAAAGAGTTTTCAGACAAAGAACGACTAGACAAGTGTTTTTGACCCGACCCTTATTCGGAGGGACTAAACTAAAACAAGAGGAATGTGACCGAGCCCTTGTATCTGAGCTGCCTACATATCCTTGGCTATAAAGGAATCAGGCCACGTGTAGTTCGAAAGTGAGTGAGGAAGGGGTATACCGAGGTGGAGAGCCAGTCGAGGTGTCATTCCGTCGAGGTTCTGTTCCATCGAAGTTCCGGTCCGTGGTCCTGCTATTACATCAAAAATCAAAACATGAGAAAGACTAACTAAGCCTATCGGCTACTAGTTACAAGATTCCTATCTATAAGTCTTCTGAAGCTTGATCTTGAGTATTGGTTGGTGCTTCATGCGGACTCTAAATTTGAACCTTGATACTTGCTAGTTGCAGGTGCTGCTTTTCGAATCAAGACCACGTATACAATGCTTGTGACATCGGCCATGTCTTGAGCATGCCACATCTTTCATCAACTTCTACATTTTGGATTGGCTTCATGCCTCTTTTTTTCTTTTTGTTTATTGTAACTAAACTTCTGTTGATCCCCTCAGACTGTTGATTGGCATTCTGGTTGCCTTCCTTCTGATTCATGCTGGGGATTTCCGTTACACTCTGCCGCTTTCCTTAACCAACTTCAAAAATAAATCGCCGCTCCATTCTTCAGGCGGGCTCCCTGACTTCAACTACAACTTGGAAACTGAGACGCCGTTCTGCTTTTCCGGCGGGCTTCTGACTTCAACGACAAACTCTAATAATAAATCGCCATTCCATTCTTCAGGCGGGCATCTGACTTCAACAACAAACTTCGAATATAAATTGCCATTCCATTCTTCAAGTGGGCACCCGATTACCAAAACTTGAAATGTATAGATCGAATGATTACCATCTCAGGAGAAAGATTCATCGGACTGAGATTTTGATGTCTTAGGAGAAAGATTCATCAGACTAGGTCTAAATCATTGTGATCTTAGGAGAAAGATTCATCAGACTAAGATTTTGATATCTTAGGAGAAAGATTCATCAGACTAAGATTTTGATGTCTTAGGAGAAAGATTCATCAGACTAAGACTTTGACGCTAGGAGATAATTCCTCGGACTAGGTCTAAATTGTTGTGATCTCAGGAGAAAGATTCATCAGACTAAGATTTTGATATCTTAGGAGAAAGATTTATCGGACTAAGATTTTGACGCTAGGAGATAATTCCTCAGACTAGGTCTAAATTATTGTGATCTTAGGAGAAAGATTCATCAGACTAAGATTTTGACGCTAGGAGATAATTCCTCGGACTAGGTCTAAATTATTGTGATCTCAGGAGAAAGATTCATCAGACTAAGACTTTGACGTCTTAGGAGAAAGATTCATCAGACTAAGATTTTGACGCTAGGAGATAATTCCTCAGACTAGGTCTAAATTGATGCCTTACTTGAAATCTTCCAATTGTTGTTTCCTTCTTCTTGTTGCTTTCATCTAAAACCTCTAATTGTTGTTTTTCACTTCCTATTAAACTATCTTTAACTATAACTTCAAAAACTAAATCGCCACTCCATTCTTCAGGCGGGCTCCCTGACTTCAACTACAACTTCAAAATAAAATCGCCACTCCATTCTTCAGGTGGGCTCCCTGACTTCAACTACAACTTCAAAATAAATCGCCACTCCATTCTTCAGGCGGGCTCAACTAAATCGCCACTCCATTCTTCAGGCGGGCTCCCTGACTTCAACTACAACTTCAAAATAAAATCGTCACTCCATTCTTCAGGCGGGCTCCCTGACTTCAACTACAACTTCAAAATAAATCGCCACTCCATTCTTCGGGCGGGCTCGCTGACTTCGGCTCCCTGACTTCAACTATAACTTCAAAATAAAATCGCCACTCCATTCTTCAGGCGGGCTCCCTGACTTCAACTACGACTTACTAATTTCATCCCATCCTTATCGCCTTCCTTTGTTTCTTGTACCATTTTCTTCTTCCTACATCGTCTCTTGGGCCATCCTTTCTTCTGAATTACCTTGTTTCGGAATTGCTTTCCTCCTGGGTCATGTTATTTTCTCTTGACTGCTGGGGACATCTTTGAATTGATTACTTACCTGCGGGGGATAATGCTGCTGGGGAAATCTTCTTTATTTCCTCCTTTTCTACTTCCTTCAAAACCTATCTCCCGAAATAGCTAGGGATTGAAATGTCATCAGCTGGGGATTACCCTGTCGGGGGATCCCTATTCCTTCTTCCTCTTTCCAAACCTCCTTCGGGGCTCGCGCTTCGCTCCCTTGAAAAACTTGTAGGATATAATGCTGCCGGTGAAATCTCGAAATCAGTGTTTCATTTTTCCGAGAACTGTTGGGGGTGATACCGGCCTCTTGCCTTTCTGAACGCAAGCTTCCTCGTTTTGTCCTGTCTGCTGGGGGTATAATTTCCTCTATCACAGCTTGTTGTTTTCTTTCTTTCAAAGCTACTGGGGATAATCGGGTTCAAAGATCATTTCCTCGCGTTATCTAGCTTCTTTCCTCAACCGGGTATTTGGTTTTGAGAAAATTTTCGCAACGGGAGAAAAGTTTCTGCCCCAGTTTGAGAATCTTCTTCGTGGCATGCTTTTCTGCCAACAACCCCTCTTTTTCCTGTTTCAAATCAAAGAAAAATTGGTTAGTTTTAAAATGTGGTTCTCCTGCTGGGGATGGTTCTCCTCTCCTTTCCCTGCTCTGCATTTCATTGTCAGACCCTGCTGGGGATGTTATCATTTGATGATATTCATGCTGGGGATAGTTTTCTCCTTTCTTGCTTCCCCGCCTTCCTTGACGACTCTTTATTCGGGAACCTTTCCACGTGGTTTTCCACTGGTATCCTGACCAACCGAATTCCTATGATAGCGACCCTTCATGAAGACCTTGCCTGTTTTACTGGTGAACCATTTTCTTTGTTCACCCTTGTCACTAAAAATACCTTTCTGCTGGGGATATCTCCCCTTCTTTGGCGGCATATCTATGGAATGGGCATTTCCCGACCTTTGAGTCTCATTGGCCTTGGCCTCGAGGTCATTGACCTTCATTCAGATATCCTTTTTCACACCGATCCACCCCTTTGTCGATTTCTTATTGCTGGGGAATATCCTTATGGACACTGGCTTTGCGCTTAATCCCTCCTCACTTATACCACTTGGGTGTACCAATCAAATTCCGTCTTGCATAATTGGAAAGCTGATGGAAAATTTTGAAGTCATTTCTTACAAACAGACTCTATTGGGGAATTTTTTTTATGAAAGGGGAAAGATAAAAGGAAACAGAATAAAAGACAAAAACGAGGATGACTCTCTAAAAAGAAAAATTATAAAATAACCCTATCAAACGTGGATACCAACTCTAATGGACATGACATGCATATATAGCCTATCCTCCATCGTTAAGCCGCCTTTTGTAATCTTCTCCTGGGGCTTTCCTATCTCATTTCCAACCTTCGTTCGACTTGTAGTGCCCGAGGGGTTTTCACTACCAAGCCTCTCTCATTTTGGTTTTCTCTCAGCTTTCATCGCCTTATGGTGCCTGTGAAGGTTTTCACCGCTAAGACTCTCTCATTTGTGTTACTTTTCCGCTGGGGATTGGTGGTGTTACTGCTAAGATTCTCTCATATTTCTTCTGTTGCAGATCAGAGTCTTTTCTGACGGGAATCAGGGTGTTATGTTCTGATAAGACTTCTCTCATTTGCCTGACTTGGCCTCTTTTGAAGATTGGTCAAAAGGTCTTTCTTTGGACCGTAATGTGGATTTGGATAAGGCTAGAAAAAAAATGGTATTAAAGGCTCGAAATAAAACAAAATGGGTTCAAAATTACAACCTTCGGACCTATATTTATTTATAATAAACACAAATTATTTTTTTTTTTGCCCCGTTTCTTGCTTGGGGATTTTTTGGTTTTTATTTACACTATGACCGAGCTGTGAAGCGCCTACGTATCCTCCTTGAGGAATCGGGTCAAACGTAGTTCCCAATTCCTTGTTTTTCTAGTTTTTCCTTTTCATTTTTCATTCTTCTTTTTTTTTTCCTTTCTTTTTTGGTTGTTTTCGTTGTTTTCTTTTTCTCTTTTTCTTTCTTTATCTTCCCCATTTGTGTTTCTAATTTTGGTACCGATTCCGAATGAGGGGTATGAAAGAAATCAAAATGAGGCTCGAAGGGTTGACGATGGATAAAGTGTTTGGATAGCGGAACAAAATGCCTTCGTCATTCCAATCTTCAAAACATGCCAAGTGTAAACAACATAATTAATATTCGTCATATCTTTAAAGCACTGTTGGGCAACACTCTCATTTTCATTATTATGAACGACCCCATGTCAATTTTGGCAGCTTGCCTTTAACGGTTTTCTTTTACTTGCCTCAGTTTCTCATGACTCGGGTTTCGAATAATCTCAAACCGTTCTTACTTCATTTAAATATCTTGATCACCTCCCAATGGTTTTGTGATTAACTTTTAAGATCAGGCCAGAACTATGCGCGCACGTCATGTCACTAGAGCTAGCAGAAAAAGAACTATAGGAAGGAGAGGACTAAATAAGAGAAAATGTCTAGAAATAATATAAAATAGGTCATTGCATTAACCGATAAAACAACGGCTCGAACAACCAAAAAACAAAACTGGGGTACAATACTTAGAATGAACCTAGACCCCTTTAGATGAGACACTATGATCAAAAGAAAAATACAAGGATAAAAGGTTTGAGCCACAAAACAACATTCGAATTACCATTCTGAAATAACTCGGACAAATAGAAATGACAACAAAAATAATCCACCACAAATGACTCTCCAATTGATAAGCCTGACATTTAGCCACGAATTTGATTATCAGAACCACTATGGCCTTCTCTCATTTCGGTCGGCAAATTCCCGAGTGGATTCTCATATTCCATGTCATCAGGCATCACCGCCAGAAAGTGTGTATCATCAGGTGCAGGTAACAGATTCAGCGCGATGAATCACAATCAATCTTTTTTGGATCATCCTTTCTATTTCCCTTTTCAAATCCCGACAACTTTCCATGTTGTGCCCGTAGGCATGGGAATGGTATTCACACCTTTTAGATGGGTCAAAGCTCCTTGCACGTGGGTCCACATGATTTGGAGGGATGGGTGCAATCGTGTCCTGTTGCTTTAACTTCTCAAATAAGCTTTCATAGGAAACTCCTATTGGTGTGAAATTATCCTTCAACTTCGGTTCCCTTCTATGCCCTTGGTTTGGAAGTGGGTTATGAGGTATTTGGAAATTTTGCAGAGGCTGATAGAGATTTTGTGATGCTCGTGCTCACTTTCTTGGATGATTTGATGGCTGAATAACATACTGGGGTGGATCAACTGAGTATGGTGGGTTCGGAGGTGGATAGTAATGCTCGGGGGAGTTATGGAAAACCTGTCGAGACATCGCATACCGTCGAGGTGTTCTTCTGGAACCTTTTCTTGACCCCGATATCATCATGACTTCTTCATCCCTCTCATTCGTGTCACTAGATTCAAATTGGACAGCCTGAGCTGCAGCCTTGAGAGCCGCTTGACTTATAATTCTGCTGTCTTAAGACCGTTCTCTACCATTTCTCCCATTTTGATTACATCCAGGAAGGATTGACCAACCGCAGACATCATGTTCTGAAAATAATCCAGATCTTGAGCCTGAAGGAAGACAGTGATTGACTCATGGTCATCCATGGGTGGCTCAGCATAAGCCGCTTGCTCTCTCCATTTAAGGGCATATTCCCTGAAACTTTCACTTGATTTCTTCTTCAGATTTGAAAGAAAAATGCGGTCTGGGGCAATGTCGATGTTGTATTGGAATTGTTTGACAAAGGCATGTGCCATGTCGTTCCAGACGTGCCAGCGAGATGCATCTTGATCCCAAAACCATTCAGAGGCTACTCCTGTAAGGCTTTCCCCAAAGGTAAGCTATTAACAATTCTTCATTTCTTCCCACACTCCTTAGTTGATTGCAATACCTTTTCAAATGGGCTATGGGATGTCCATATCCATCGTACTTTTCAAATTTGGGAATCTTGAAACCAGGTGGCAAGTGGACATCGGGAAACAAGCATAGATCTTTGAAAGCAACACTCTTTTGACCTGCCAACCCGTGCGTGTTTTTCAACCGTTGTTCTAAGCTTTTCAATCTTTGGGTTATTTCCTCCTGTACCATCTTTCGGGGATCTTGCGTTGTCCGCTTGTCACAAACCAACCACCTTCTACTTACTTTACAATTCAAGACAAAACATGTTAGAATGGACTCAGACAGTCCTTATCAATTTATTTATTTATTTATTTATTTTTTTATTTATTTTTTTATTTTATATTATATATATACATATACAGTTGTGGTCGAATCTTTTGGAGATTGCCTACGTATCATGACCCCGCATGAATCGGACCGAGCGTAGTTCTTGCAAATTAATGCAAGAAATAAAGAGATGTTTATTTGATTTTTTTTTGATTTTTTTTTGATAGAAGCCGACTCCAACTACAAACTTGTGTAGGAGATTTCTACAAGAATAAGAATATTTTTGGTGTCAACTATGACTATTTCTACAAAATTGGCCACATAATGGCTTATTTGACAAAATGACTATTTTTTGCAAAATTTATTTAAGAAAGATAAAACTTGAATTTTTTTTTTTTTATCCTGTGGCTCATGGGGCATCGTTCGGCATCACCATAAACCAACACAAAACTATTTTTTCATAAATTGGCCATGTAATGGCTTATTTAGACAAAGTGGCTCTTTTTGCAAAATTTTATGTAAGAAGATTCAAAATTTATCCTGGGGCCTATGGGGCATCGTTCAGCACCGACACAGGCCAACACAAGACTGAGAAAGTTCAATGCAAAAATGTAGTTATTTCAGTAAAATTTCGGCCATGTAATGGCTTGTTTGATAAAAATGGTTATTTTTGTAAAGTTGAGTGATGACTCAAAACTTGATTTTTGCGGATACAGCCTTTCGACATTTTCGCGAGGGAATATTTCAAGGCTGTGTCCAAAATTATTAAAAAAAATCCAAAGTGGCTATTCTTGCAAAAACAGCCTTCCGGCGTCTTTTTAAGGGACGTTCGGCTTATTTTAAGCAAGAATAGCATCACCCGACTTATTTATAACAAAATCAAAAATTTGACATTTCTTTGGTTATTTTTGCAAACGGGGTGTGAACCCGAACTTGATTTTGCGGCTATGGCCTTGCAACATTTCCACAAGGAATATTTCAAGGCTGTGCCCGCGAATTATTAAAAATGATTCAAAGTGGCTATTTTTGCAAAAAACAGCCTTCTGGCGTCCTTTCAGAACATTCGGCTATTTGCAAAAACGGCATCACTTTGATTTTATTGACAAAATTAAACACACATTTTTTTTTTGATTTTTTAAAAGGGATGGTTGGAACCCAAAACTTGATTTTGAAGCTACGGCCTTTCAACATTTTCACATGGAATATTTCAAGGCCATTATTCAAAAAGAAAAGAAAAGTCTTCAAAGTGGCCATTTTTGCAAAAACAGCCTTCCCACGTCCTTTCGGAACATTCGGCTATTTTTCAAAATGGCATCACTTTGATTTTATTGACAAAATTAAACACACATTTTTTTTGATTTTTTTTAAAAAGGGGTGGTTGGACCCGATGAGGGTTGCCTACGTATCCCACCTAATGGGGAGAATCAAACCAGCGTAGTTCGGTCGGATTATTTTATGACCAATTATTTCAACAAAATTGCTCTTTCTATTTTTCAAATTTTCAAATTTTTCGACAGCATTTCGTCAATATTTTTGATATTTTTCTATTCCAAAATTCTATTTTTTTTTGTTTTCAGGAATTTAACCAATCATCATAATAATACATGATAAATAAATGCAACATATAATATGCTCGGTCCTTGATTACCGGGTCACCTGTCCTAGACGGACCCAACCCCTGTGTTGAGTCCACTAAGTCAAATGCAACGTGATGCAAATAAGCGTTTCCTACTAGGGATCCGGCATGAAGTCATGTTATTCTAAGTTCAAAACCTTGGTACATGATCTAGACTGTGTACCCAAGCGGACAACTCGGGCTGAGGAAGGAGCTCCTTTCCGGGAACCAAAAGGCCAACCGGCTTAGAAACTTTCCGAGCCTCTTTATTATTTCGAGGTATGACATTAACAGAATAGGGAGTCTCAACCAGTGAGCACATCCCCATAGGTGAGAAGAGAAGGGTTTCGGCACAGTTTATATATACAGTTCAAGATAATATCAAAGCGGTAAACATATAGCCTTTTGTATATACAGTGCAACTAGTATCAAAGCGGTAGACACATAGCACATTAATTAAACATATAATAAAATCAGATATAGACAAAAACAACAATTTAACTGAGCTCGAATTCTTAAACCCTGAACCGAAGTTCTGGGTTACTTTACTTGTGTATCTTGTCACACCTCCTTTTTACGCTTACCCGCGGGAGCGCGGGAGAGTTTTTTCAATTAAAGGACAATCGAAACGGGATCAATTTATTTAATTCGGAGTCGCCACTTGGGAAAATAATGGTGTCCCAAGTCACCGGTTTGATCCCGAACCGAGGAAATTTATGACTCTGTAATACAGTCTGCGAAACTAGAAACCTGGATAAGGAATTCTGTTAACCCGGGAGAAGGTGTTAGGCACTCCCGGATTCCGTGGTTTTAGCACGGTCGCTCAACTGCAATTTTTGTTTTTATCTGATTTCTTTACATATTTTAATTAGGTGCTTTTACGTTCCACTTTTCAATTTTAGAAGAATTGCGACGTCAAGAAAACACATTTCGAGTCACACCGCAACCGGTACGCCTGTGACTTTAATGTATTTCAATTTCGCCGAGAGTAGGATTTGGGTCACATAAATGCACACCCGTATTTAGGAAAATAATTTATTAAAGTCGTGCCTAAAGAGTCTATCGTTTTGTTAATTTTGGAAAAAACCGTAAAATTCGCTAAACGGTCCTCCCATATCTAGGTATTTTATAACAATTAATTGAGGGCCCCGCAATTGTGTATTTTTTTTTTGTTTTGGCAAGGCTCGTCTCATTATTTTTAAAAAAAGAGAATAATTGACTACATTTTCCTATTAAGTTCGTCTCTAAAAATGAAGGGATCCTAATTTATTCACTAAGATTGCCTAATCCGATAATTTACATTAAACAACCATTTTTTTCTCTAAATGATGAACAATAGACAACAATTCAACAAAGTGATACAATTTACTAAATACACACTATAGCATATTGCATATTTTACCAACGATATAACACGAGTTAATACCGGAGCCAACATAATTTACTATACCAATCATGTATCACAAATTCAAATACAAACAACAGTAAAACATGAGGAAATCAAGTAAACAAATACTTATTGAACTTTCTTCAGTTTGAGCAAACTAACCGTGAAATACGTCGAACAAATCGATACGGGTAGAACAACGAGAACGACACCAACTGACAGGAAACTATCGGAAAGCCTCTCCAACGACGGAAAGCTCAAACGTAGCTATTAGTTTGGGGTCGTTGGGTTCGCGAAAAATGCAGCAGAAGAAAGACGAAACCACTGGTTGTTGCTATGGCTGTTCGTCGAAGGTGACTGCACAGCAGTGTGTTTGTGGCTGCGTGAGTGTTTTCGGCGAGTTTAGTTGGTGTCGATGGGCTGAGGAAGAAGCAGGTGAGTGAGGGCTGGTCGTTTGGATTTTGTTCGCTGCGAGAAGACTGGTTACATCGTCGAGGCTGGCTGATGTGGTTGTGGTGGACGTGAGGTCGTGGGAGCTGTTTGGTTTGCTGGGTTAACGACGACAACGCTATCAGCTTGGCGTCGACAATGGTCGTTGGTTTATGGGTTCTTCCTCTTTATTTTTGTTGCGCAGCTTTTGTGTACCAGGCGTTCAACCTTTCTGTATGTGCTCTCTCTTTTGGAAAATGAAGAACCTAAGAGCTAGCCCCTCCTCTCAAATTTTTTGCCGTCCACAGACCATGAAGAAGGGTCCAGTATTTTTAGCCTTGCGGCTGAGGCCTTTTCGTGTGTCTATATCCGTGTATCCCCTTCCCCTCTATGCATGCATGTATCTCTTCTTAAAAAATGAAGAAGAAAAAATCAGTCTCCTGCTTTCTTCATGCCGAAGAAGAAGCCACAATCACGTTTTTTCTCTTTTTTTTTTTCAACAAATGAGCTCCCCGTGCATATATCCCCTTGTCTCTCTATATGTCTATTGTGTTTTTCTTTTTAAAATCCAGAATACCGAACAGTGTCCCCCCTATTGTCTTTTTGTTTTCTATTTTGTATTGCCCATCATTTGTCCGTTGGACATTCTGATTCCCACGTGAGAGACCAAGAGTCATGGGTCTCCACGTGGGTTTCAAGGGTTATGGGTTTCGCCTCGTGCTCCGTCCGTGTCCCCCCCGTGTGGTGGGTCCGAAAATTATAAAACCGGGTAGTTTGAACCCGAATATTATTCTTCCCCCGGAACCGAGAATGGTGTTATTTAATTAATCCTAGGTAATCAAAATAACTATAATACTCATAATTAAAATAAAACTATTTTTTATATTTTTCAAGTTTAAAATAACTACAAAATATTTATGAAACTATTTTTTATTATTTTCGTTTTTATAAAAAGATAAAAATATAAAGTACTATTTTTGTATTTTTCAAGTTTAAAATGACTACGAAACATTAATAAAACCATATTTTTGTTATTTTTCATTTTGAGGTAAATATAAAGTAAAAGAGTCAAATTTAGCTAAAATAGCAATATTAAAACTAAACTAAATATTTTACGCTAATATAAAAAATCTCGGGGAGGGTCAAAAATCACGCGTTTACACCAGCCAGAGGCGGGGGTAGAGATTATAGAGGTGGAGGTCGAGACCGTAGAGGTGGAAACCGTCCAGCCAGAGGTAGAGGTCAGCCAGTTGATGGCCGTCCTAGATACGTAGCTCAGAGGGGAGGTGCCGATCCCCGATTCTATGCTTTACCAGCCAGGCTAGAGGCAGAGGCATCAGATGCCGTGATTACAGGTACCATTCTTGTGTGTGGCAGAGGTGCTTCAGTATTATTTCACCTTGGGTCTACATATTCATATGTGTCTTCCTACTTTGCACCGTATTTGTTCGTGCCCAGCTATGCTCTGAATATTCCAGTTTATGTGTCTACACCAGTGGGTGACTCCATTGTAGTCGATCAGGTGCATCGTTCGTGCGTAGTTATCTTTGGGGGTCTTGAGACCCGTGTTGATCTGTTGCTTTTGGACATGGTGGATTTTGATGTCATATTGGGGATGGGCTGGTTGTCCCCATACCATGCTATTCTAGATTATCATGCTAAGACTGTGACCTTGACCTTGCCAGAATCACCCCAGCTAGAGTGGAAAGGTACCTCAAGCCACTCCGTTCGCACTGTTATTTCCTATGTTAAGGCTCGACGCATGGTCGAGAAGGGGTGTCTAGCTTATCTGGCTTATGTTCGTGATTCCAACGCAGAGGTTCCTTCCATTGAGTCAGTCCCTATTGTACGGGAGTTTCTTGAGGCTTTTCCTTCATACCTGCCGGGCATGCCACCCGACAAGGATATTGATTTTTGTATTGATCTGGCACCGGGCACTCAGCCCATCTCTATTCCACCCTATCGTATGGCCCCGCTGGAGTTAAAAGAGTTGAAAGATCCGTTGCAAGACCTTCTTGAGAAGGGATTTATCAGGCCCAGTGTTTCCCCCTGGGGAGCACCTGTATTATTTGTAAAGAAGAAGGATGGCTCGATGCGGATGTGTATTGATTACCGGCAATTAAACAAAGTGACAATAAAGAATAAGTATCCACTGCCGAGGATTGATGATTTGTTTGACCGGCTCCAGGGAGCGAGGGTATTCTCTAAGATAGACTTGAGGTCAGGCTACCATCAGCTGAAGATCAAGGCGGCTGACATTCCTAAGACAGCCTTTCGCACTAGATATGGGAATTATGAGTTCTTGGTCATGTCCTTCGGGTTGACCAATGCCCCAGCAGCATTCATGGAGTTGATGAATCGGGTGTTCAGGCCTTACTTAGATCTGTTCGTGATAGTCTTTATAGATGACATCCTGGTATACTCCCGCGGCCAGGAAGAGCACGAGCGGCACCTCAGAATGGTTCCTCAAACTCTGGAAGATAATCAACTATATGCCAAATTTTCGAAATGTGAGTTCTGGTTGAGTTCGGTAGCATTTCTGGGTCACATTGTATCAGTGGAAGGTATTCAGGTGGACCCAAAGAAGATTGAGGCAGTCCAGAATTGGCATCGACCAGCTTCAGTGACTGATATCCGGAGTTTCTTGGGATTAGCATGTTACTACCGTCGATTTGTAGAAGGGTTTTATTCTATTGCAGCCCCGATGACCAGGTTGACCCAGAAGGGTGTCTAGTTCCAGTGGTCAGAGGAGTGTGAGGCGAGCTTTTAGAAGCTCAAGACAGCCTTGACCACCGCGCCAATGTTGATACTACCTACGGGTGCAGGGCCTTATACAGTTTATTGTGACGCATCTCGTACAGGGCTTGGAGCGGTATTGATGCAGGATGGTAAGGTTATCGCTTATGCTTTGAGGCAGTTAAAAATACATGAGAAGAATTATCCAGTACATGATCTTGAGTTAGCAGCAGTGGTGCATGCCTTGAAGATATGGAGGCATTATCTATATGGTGTGACGTATGAGGTATACACTGATCACAAAAGCCTACAGTACTTGTTCAAGCAAAAGGGGTTGAATCTACGACAGCGGAGATGGTTAGAGTTGCTAAAAGACTATGATGTTACTATCTTATATCACCCAGGTAAGGCCAATGTGGTGGCCGATGCATTGAGTAGAAAGTCTGCCAGCATGGGTAGTCTTGCATTCATTCCGGTCAGTCAGAGACCATTTGCTCTAGATGTCCGGGCCTTAGCCAACCAATTCGTGAGATTAGACATTTCTGAGCCTAGCAGGGTGTTGGCCTGCAAGGTCGCTCGTTCATCTCTATTAAAGGGAATCCGCGAGAGGCAATTTGATGATCCTCATTTGCGTGATTTGAGAGATACAGTACAACGGGGAGGTGCCACAAAGGTAAATCTAGATGATGATGGGGTATTGAGATTGCAGGGTCGAGTTTGTGTGCCCAATGTCGAAGGGATTCGAGAGTTGATCTTAGCGGAGGCCCACGGTTCGCGGTATTCTATTCACCCAGGCGCCGCGAAGATGTACCAGGACTTACGGCAGCACTATTGGTGGCGCGGAATGAAGAAAGATATCATTGCGTATGTCGCTCGGTGTCTAAATTATCAGCAGGTGAAATATGAGCACCAGAGGCCTGGTGGTGTATTCCAAAGGATTGAGATTCCCGAGTGGAAATAGGAGCGGATCACTATGGACTTCGTTACTGGACTTCCTTTGACTCGGAGGAAATTTGATGCTATTTGGGTCATTATTGATAGGCTAACCAAGTCAGCACACTTTATTCCAGTATCTGTCTCCTACTCGTCAGAGAGGTTAGCGGAGATTTACATTAGGGAGATTGTTCGTCTTCATGGGGTGCCAGTATCTATTATTTCTGATCGGGGTACGCAGTTTACCGCGCGGTTCTGGAGAGCGGTCCAGCAGGAGTTAGGCACCCAGGTTCAGCTGAGTACAGCATTTCATCCTCAGACGGATGACCAGTCCGAGAGGACTATTCAGATTCTAGAGGACATGCTTCGAGCCTGTATTATTGATTTCGGAGGCTCGTGGGACCAGTTTATGCCATTATCAGAGTTCGCCTACAACAACAGCTATAAGTCCAGCATCCAGATGGCCCCGTATGAGGCAATGTATGGTTGGCGATATCAATCTCCAGTCGGATGGTTTGAGCCGGGAGAGGCTCGGTTGTTGGGTACAGATTTAGTTCAGGGAGGCCTTGGATAAGGTCAAGACTATTCAGGAGAGATTGCGTTCAGCTCAGTCCAGGCAGAAGACTTATGCGGATCATAAGGTTCGAGATGTAGATTTCATGGTTGGTGAACGAGTATTGCTCCGAGTGTCGCCTATGAAGGGCGTGATGAGGTTCGGGAAGAAGGGCAAGCTCAGCCCTAGGTATATTAGTCCATTTGAGATTCTAGACAGAGTGGGAGGGGTGGCTTACAGATTAGCTTTGCCGCCTAGCTTATCAGCCGTGCATCCAATTTTTCATGTATCTATACTTCGGAGATACCACGGCGATCCCACACATGTGTTAGACTTCAGTACTGTCCAATTGGACAATGATCTGGCTTACGAGGAGGAACCGGTGGCCATTCTAGGCCGGCAGGTTCGACAGTTGAGGTCGAAGAGTTATCCTTCGGTGCGTGTCCAGTGGAGAGGTCAGCCTCCTGAGGCATCGACCTGGGAGTCCGAGTCTGATATGCGAAGCCGCTACTCACATTTGTTTCCCGACTCACGTACTTCTTTCTTTTGTCCGTTCGAGGACGAACGGTTGTTTTAGAGGTGGAGAATGTGACGACCCAAAGGGTCATCACTTGTTTTATTAATCATTTCGAGCTTCTGAGATCTTGAAAACCTAATTCTATATTGCCTCGATTTACGTGTATGATCCGAGCATGTAGCTGGAAAGATTTTGAGATAGAAAATATGAATTCTATGAGAAATTTGGATAAAAATGATATTAATATTGATATAGTTGACTTCGGTCAACATTTTTGGTAAACGGACCCGGACCCAAGATTGGACTGTCCCGGAAGGTCCGTAGGAAAATATGGGACTTGGTCATGCGTCCGGAGTCGAATTCTGAGGCCTAGAGCCCAAGTTATGAATTTTTCTGTGAAATTGTTTTTGATGTAATTATTAAAGGAAAATAAATTAATTGACCTTGGCATCGGGCTCGTATTTTGGTTCCGACGCCCGGTACAATTCTTAAATATTATATATGTGCTTTCTGCAAAGTTTGGTGACATTTGGATGTCGTTTGATATGTTTTGGACCTTGAGTTCCATGTTTGAAAGTTTTGAAAACCAAAAGAATGAAAATAATGAACTTGAGGCTTGATTTGATGAAAACGATGTGATATTGGTGATGTGATCGCACGAACAAGTTTGTAATGTGTTTTTGATGTTGTGTACATGTTTGGTTTGGAGCCCCGAGGGCTCGGGTGAATTTTAGATAGGCCACGAGATCAATTTTTCATGTTAGAAAGTTGCTGTCAGCACCTAATCTGCATAGTTGGGAAATGCGAACAAATGTTAGCAAATGCGAATTCGCAAATGCAAACAAAAGTTAGCAAATGCGAATTCTCAAATGCGAACAAAAGTTCGCAAATGCGAACTTCCCTGTTTTGTGCCTTGGTTCGCAAATGCGAACAAAAATTCGCAAATGCGAATTCGCAAATGCGAATAAAAGTTCGCAAATGCGAACTTCCCAGTTTTGCCTTGGCTTCGCAAATGCGAACAAAAGTTCGCAAATGCGAACTTCCTATCCTTAGCTTATTTTTCAAACTCCAGAAATTGGTCGGGGTTCGCAATTGCGAACCCGTGTTCGCAAATGCGAACACAGAGACATGTAAATCACGATTTCCAGCTTCATTTTTCACATTTCACAAGCCAAAAACATCCATTGGCGATTTTTCACGAACTACCTCTTCTTCAAAGCAATTGTAAGTCACTTTTTACTTAATTCTTTCAATTCCTAACAACATTAAACATGTTTTTCAATAGAAATCAAAGGTTTTCATGGTACAATTTCTTGTTTTTGGTAGAATATAGGGTTTTTCATGAATTGGGTAATTGGACCTCGAATTGAGGTCCGATTTTGAAACAAACATATACTTGAACTTGTGGGGGATGGGTTATCGGATTTTGGTCCGAACCCCGAGTTCCGACCATGTGGGCCCGGGGTTGAAATTCACTATTTCGGGCAGAATGTGTAAAAATTGTAATTGGCCTTATGAATTAGTTTGTTGAGTAGTATTGATGATATTAAATCAATTGTGTATAGATATGATTGGATTGGAGCCAAATTTGAAAGGAAAAGGCATTGCCACGGATTGAATTATTCGTAAACATTCGAGGTAAGTGTTTGTTCTATCCTAGTTTGAGGGAATAGGATCATGTGCTATGTGTTATGCGATCGAGTGCGGTGTATGAGCTGTGGTGACGAGCATCCATACACGGGCGTCTAGCATGACCGTGAGTCGTTGTTAATACTTGTTGTGAGACATATTTGAAGATAAATTGTTGAACCCTTGCCGGGTTGTAGAATTGTTATTGTTCTCCCTTGTCGGGACTTGTTGTGAAGTGAGATATTAATTGCCCTTGCCGGGACGGTTCATGATTTACTGTTTCATTCTTTGCCCTTAACTGTGATTGTTATTTGGGTGAGAAATAGTGATAATGCACGAATGGTGATGTCGTGCCTTGATTTATTATTTATGCACGAAGGTTAACGTCGTGCCCTGTTATTGATTATGCACGAAGGTTAATGCCGTGCCATGTTTTATTGATTATGCACGAAGGTTAATGCCGTTCCATGTTGTTGATTATGCACGAAGGATCATGTCGTGCCTTGTTATTGAACCATGTACGAAGGATCATGCCGTACCATGAATGTGAGGATGAGAGTAAAAGCACGAAGGGTGATGCCGTGCACTTTATTTGCATATTTGGTGAGGATAAGAGTAAAAGCACGAAGGGTGATGCCGTGCAACTACTTGTCATTCCTTGTCTTGATATTACTTGTTTTTCCATTATACTTTGTTTTCCCTTGTGGACTTATTAACTGTTGTTAATTGTTGAGTTCATTTGAGATATTCCTTATTGCGTTATTACTTGGCTATTTCTCGTTATTTTGTGGTATACATATATATATATATATATATGGAACTGCACAAGTTTATGTGGGTGTCTGGTCCTAGTCTTGTCACTACTTCGCCGGGATAGGCTAGGCACTTACCAGCACATGGGGTCAGTTGTACTGATACTGCACTTCTGTGCATTTTTGCACAGGTCCAGGTGAAGATCAGGAGCAGCAGCAGTAGATCTTTTGCGTGCGAGTTGAGCATATTGTGACCGAGGTAGCTTGCAGGCGTCCGCAGGCCCGACGTCTCTTCTTTTTACTTATGTTATTAGCTGTAGTCTCTTTGTTCGAGACAAACAGATTATGTTATATTTCTTTCGGACCTTTATGTGTAGTATTCAGTAGTAGTTCGTGAGCTGGTGACTCCACGTCTTGGGTAGAGGATTTCAGTATCAGATACCTTGAAAACAACTTATTTCTATTTTTATAAAGTCTTCCGCACTTGTTTAATTAAGATTATGATTTTGGTTATTAATTTGAGTATGAAGTATTGTTAAACGGGATAGTGTGAATAAAGAGGCTTGCCTAGCTACCACGAGTAGGCGCCATCACGATCCCGATGTTGGGGGAAAAATCCGGGTCGTGACAGCGCCTGATGCATGAAAATTAAAATTTTGCAGAAAAATATTCCCTTGTTATCCAGGTGGGCGCCTGATGCATGAAAATTAAAGTTTTGCAGAAAATATTCCCTTGTTATCCAGGTGGGCGCCTGATGCATGAAAATTAAAGTTTTGCAGAAAATATTCTCTCGTTATCCAGGTGGACGCCTGATGCAAGAAATTAAAAATTTGCAGAAATGTATTCCTTCAGTTTGATAACTGGGAATGGGTTTTAAAGATGCTACCTTCCTCTTGTTTTTGGTATTTTTTTTGACTGAATGATTTTGCTTGTGAATTCCTTCACTTATTGCCGACCTTTCTCTTTTTGGTGTTTTCTATATTTCCACATTGGTCACATTCACTTTAAAGTGATTAGTGACAATTTGTCCGCTTCACAGGCTGGAGGAGGGGCCCCGACTCTTATTGCTCACACTCCGGAGCTAGTAGCTCCTCAGCCTCAAGCACCAGTGGTTCAGCCAGCTGTGGCCACTCAGTCAGGTACCACAGCTTAGGCCGGAGATGGAGCGGCCATGACTTCTGATTCTTTATGGAGACTTGATCGAGTCTCCAAGCTGTTTACCACTACTTTCAGCGGTGCCACATCAGAGGATCCTCGGGATTTCTTATTCAGTTGCCATGAGATTCTCAAGACTATGGGGATAGTGGAGTCCAATGGAGTTGACTTCTGTACATTCAGGCTTTCGGGATCCGCCAAGACTTGGTGGAGGGATTATTGTTTGACTCGACCAGCAGGGTCCCCAGCTTTATCATGGGACCAGTTTGCAGAGTTATTTCTGGAGAAGTTTCTCCCTGCTACTCAGCGGGATGCACTTCGGAGGCAGTTTGAGCGCCTCCATCGGGGCACTATGACGGTCACTTAGTATGAGACGAGATTTGTTGATTTGGCTCGCCATGTAGTGGTGATGCTTCCCACAGAGCGGGAGAGGGTCCGCAGGTTCATAGATGGGCTTAATCAGCCAATTAGACTTCAGATGGCAATGGGAGTGGGGAGTGATATTTCTTTTCAGGAGGCAGCTAATGTTGCACGTAGAGTTGAGATGGCTCTTGCTCGGGGAGGTGGTTATTCTTCAGACAAGAGGCCTCGTCATTCAGGCAAGTTTAGTGGTTCTTCTTCTGGTAGCAGAGAATCTTTTGACAGAGGCCAGTCTTCCAGGCCTTTCCATTCCGCCCTTCAGGCTTCACATGGTGGACCAGGTGATCGTGGGTTTCGTGGGCAGTATTCAGATCAGCCTCCTATTAAGTGCTCAGCCTCTTCAGAGTGTTCGTGGAGGCCATTCAGGTCGTCAGGGCCAGCAGCCCCATCAGCCTAAGAGTTGCTACGGTTGTGGTGACCCAGGTCATCTTGTCAGGTTTTGCCCTCGAGCGACGGGCAACACTCAGCAGCGGGGCCCTCGTCCCATGATTCAGGCCCCAACTGACCCTCAGCCTGCCCAGCCAGCTAGAGACGGGGGTAGAGATCGTAGAGGTGGAGGTGGAGACCATAGAGGTGGAGACCGTCCAGCTAGAGGTAGAGGTCAGCCAGTGGATGACCGTCCCAGAGATGTAGCTCAGAGGGGAGGTACTGATCCCCGATTTTATGCTTTACCAGCTAGGCCAGAGGTAGAGGCATCAGATGCCGTGATTACAGTTACCATTCTTGTTTGTGACAGAGGTGCTTCAGTGTTGTTTGACCCTGGGTCTACATATTCATATGTGTCTTCCTACTTTGCACCGTATCTGGTCGTGCCTAGATATGCTCTGGATATTCCAGTTTATGTGTCTACACCAGTGGGTGACTCCATTGTAGTCGACAGAGTGCATCGTTCGTGCGTAGTTATCTTTGGGGGTCTTGAGACCCGTGTTGATCTGTTGCTTTTGGACATGGTGGATTTTGATGTCATATTGGGGATGGGCTGGTTGTCCCCATACCATGCTATTCTAGATTGTCATGCCAAGACTGTGACCTTAGCCCTTGCCAGAATCACCCCGACTAGAGTGGAAAGGTACCTCAAGCCACTCCGTTCGCACTGTTATTTAATATGTTAAGGCTTGACGCATGGTCGATAAGGGGTGTCTAGCTTATATGGCTTATGTTCGTGATTCCAACGCAGAGGTTCCTTCCATTGAGTCAGTCCCTATTGTACGAGAGTTTTTTGAGGTTTTTCCTTCAGACCTGCCGGGCATGCTACCCGACAGGGATATTGATTTATGTATTGATCTAGCATCGGGCACTCAACCCATCTCTATTCCACCCTATCGCATGGCCCCGCCGGAGTTAAAAGAGTTGAAAGATCAGTTGCAAGACCTTCTGGAGAAGGGCTTTATCAGGCCCAGTGTTTCCCCCTGGGAGCACCCGTATTGTTTGTAAAGAAGAAAGATGGCTCGATGCGGATGTGTATTGATTACCGGCAATTGAACAAAGTGACAATAAAGAATAAGTATCCACTGCCGAGGATTGATGATTTGTTTGACCAGCTCCAGGGAGCGAGGGTATTCTCAAAGATAGACTTGAGGTCAGGCTACCATCAGCTGAAGATCAGGGCGGCTGACATTCCTAAGGCTTCCTTTCGCACTAGATATGGGCATTATGAGTTCTTGGTCATGTCCTTCGGGTTGACCAATGCCCTAGTAACATTCATGAAGTTGATGAATCGGGTATTCAGGCCTTACTTAGATCTGTTCGTGATAGTATTTATAGATGACATCCTAGTATACTCCCGCAGCCAGGAAGAGCACAAGCAGCACCCCAGAGTGGTTCTTCAGACTCTGAAGGATAACCAGCTATATGCCAAATTTTCGAAATGTGAGTTCTGGTTGAGTTCGGTAGCATTTCTGGGTCACATTGTATCAGTGGAAGGTATTCAGGTGGACCCAAAGAAGATTGAGGCAGTCCAGAATTGGCCTCGACCAGCTTCAGTGACTGAGATCCGGAGTTTCTTGGGATTAGCATGTTACAACCGTTGATTTGTAGAAGGGTTTTATTCTATTGCAGCCCCGATGACCAGGTTGACCCAGGAAGGGTGTCCAGTTCCAGTGGTCAGAGGAGTGTGAGGCGAGCTTTCAGAAGCTCAAGACAGCCTTGACCACCGCGCCGGTGTTGATACTACCTACGGGTGCAGGGCCTTATACAGTTTATTGTGACACATCTCGTACATGACTTGGAGCGGTATTGATGCAGGATGGTAAGGTTATCGCTTATGCTTCGAGGCAGTTAAAAATACATGAGAAGAATTATCCAGTACATGATCTTGAGTTAGCAGCAGTGGTGCATGCCTTGAAGATATGGAGGCATTATCTATATGGTGTGACGTATGAGGTATACACTGATCACAAAAGCCTACAGTACTTGTTCAAGCAAAAGGGGTTGAATCTACGACAGCGGATATGGTTAGAGTTGCTAAAAGACTATGATGTTACTATCTTATATCACCCAGGTAAATCCAATGTTGTGGCCGATGCATTGAGTAGAAAGTCTGCCAGCATGGGTAGTCTTGCATTCATTCCGGTCAGTCAGAGACCATTTGCTCTAGATGTCCAGGCCTTAGCCAACCGGTTCGTGAGATTAGACATTTCTGAGCCTAGCAGGGTGTTAGCTTGCACGGTCGCTCGTTCTTCTCTAGTAGAGCGTATCCGTGAGAGGCAATTTGATGATCCTCATTTGCGTGATTTGAGAGATACAGTACAGCGGGGAGGTGCCACAAAGGTAAATCTAGATGATGATGGGGCTGTGGCCACTCAGTCGAGTTTGTGTGCCCATTGTCGAAGGGATTCGAGAGTTGATCTTAGCGGAGGCCCACAGTTCGCGGTATTCTATTCACCTGGGCGCCGCAAAGATGTACCAGGACTTGCGGCAGCACTATTGGTGGCGTAGAATGAAGAAAGATATCATTGCGTATGTCGCTCGGTGTCTAAATTGTCGGCAGGTGAAATATGAGCACCAGAGGCCTGGTGGTGTATTCCAGAGGATTGAGATTCCCGAGTGGAAATGGGAGCGGATCACTATGGACTTCGTTACTGTTACTGGACTTCCTTTGACTCGGAGGAAATTTGATGCTATTTGGGTCATTGTTGATAGGCTGACCAAGTCGGCACACTTTATTCTAGTATCTGTCTCCTACTCGTCGGAGAGGTTAGCGGAGGTTTACATTAGGGAGATTGTTCGTCTCCATGGGGTGCCAGTATCTATTATCTTTTGATCGAGGTACGCAGTTTACCTCGTGGTTCGGGAGAGCGATCCAGCAGGAGTTAGGCACCCAGGTTCAGCTGAGTACAGCATTTCATCCTCAGACGGATGGTCAGTCCGAGAGGACTATTCAGATTCTAGAGGGCATGCTTCGAGCCTGTGTTATTGATTTCGGAGGCTCGTGGGACAAGTTTCTGCCATTAGCAGAGTTCGCCTACAACAATAGCTACCAGTCTAGCATCCAGATGGCCCTGTATGAGGCATTGTATGGTAGGCGATGTCGATCTCCAGTCGGATGGTTTGAGCCGGGAGAGGCTCGGTTGTTGGGTACAGATTTAGTTCAGGAGGCTTTGGATAAGGTCAAGACTATCCAGGAGAGATTGCGTTCAGCTCAGTCCAGACAGAAGACTTAAATGGATCGTAAGGTTCGAGATGTAGATTTCATGGTTGGTGAACGAGTATTGCTCCGAGTGTCGCCTATGAAGGGCGTGATGAGGTTCGGGAAGAAGGGCAAGCTCAGCCCTAGGTATATTGGTCCATTTGAGATTCTAGACCGAGTGGGAGGGGTGGCTTATAGACTAGCTTTGCCGCCTAGATTATCAGTCGTGCATCCAGTTTTTCATGTATCTATACTTCGGAGATACCACGGCGATCCCACACATGTGTTAGACTTCAGTACTGTCCAATTGGACAATGATCTAGCTTACGAGGAGGAGCCGGTAGCTATTCTAGATCGGCAGGTTCGATAGTTGAGGTCGAAGAGTTTTCCTTCTGTGCGAATCCAGTGGATGGGTCAGCCTCCTGAGGCATCGACCTGGGAGTCCGAGTCTGACATGGGAGCCGATATCCTCATCTATTCCATGACTCAGGTACTTTTTTTTTGTCCGTTCGAGGACGAACGGTTGTTTTAGAGGTGGAGAATGTGATGACCCAAAGGGTCATCACTTGTTTTATTAATCATTTCGAGCTTCTGAGGCCTTGAAAACCTCATTCTATATTGCCTCGATTTACGTGCACGATCCGAGCTTGTAGCCGGAAAAGATTTTGTGATAGAAAATATGAATTCTATGAGAAATTTGGATAAAAATGATATTAATATTGATATAGTTGACTTCGGTCAACATTATTGGTAAACGAACCCGGACCCAAGATTGGACGGTCCCGGAAGGTCCGTAGGAAAATATGGGACTTGGACATGCGTCCGGAGTCGAATTCTGAGGCCTAGAGCCCAAGTTATGAATTTTTTTGTGAAATTGTTTTTTATGTAATTATTAAAGGAAAATGAATTAATTGACCTTGGCATCGGGCTCGTATTTTGGTTCCGACGCCCGGTACAAGTCTTAAATATTATATATGTGCTTTCTGCAAAGTTTGGTGACATTTGGATGTCGTTTCATATGTTTTGGACCTTGAGTTCCAAGTTTGAAAGATTTGAAAACCAAAAGAATGAAAATCATGAACTTGAGGCTTGATTTGATGAAAACGATGTGATATTGGCGATGTGATCGCACGAACAAGTTTGTAATGTGTTTTTGATGTTGTGTACATGTTTGGTTTGGAGCCCGAGGGCTCGGGTGAATTTTGGATAGGCCACGAGATAAATTTTTCATGTTAGAAAGTTGATGTCAGCACCTGATCTGCAGAGTTGGGAAATGCGAACAAATGTTAGCAAATATGAATTCGCAAATGTGAACAAAAGTTAGCAAATGCGAACAAAAGTTGGCAAATGCGAATTCGCAAATGCGAACAAAAGTTCGCAAATGCGAACAAAAGTTCGCAAATGCGAACTTCCCTGTTTTGTGCCTTGGTTCGCAAATGCGAACAAAAGTTCGCAAATGCGAATTCGCAAATGCGAATAAAAGTTCGCAAATGCGAACTTCCCAGTTTTGCCTTGGCTTCGCAAATGCGAACAAAAGTTCGCAAATGCGAACTTCCCATCCTTAGCTTATTTTTCAAACTCCGGAAATTGGTCGGGGTTCGCAATTGCGAACCCATGTTCTCAAATGCGAACACAGAGACCTGTAAATCACGATTTCCAGCTTCATTTTTCACATTTCACAACCCAAAAACATCCATTGGCGATTTTTCACGAACTACCTCTTCTTCAAAGCAATTGTAAGTCACTTTTTACTTAATTCTTTCAATTCCTAACAACATTAAACATGTTTTTCAATAGAAATCAAAGGATTTCGTGGTACAATTTCTTGTTTTTGGTAGAATATAGGGTTTTTCATGAATTGGGTAGTTGGACCTCGAATTGAGGTCCGATTTTGAAACAAATCATATACTTGAACTTGTGTGGGGGTGGGTAATCGGATTGAATTGTTCGTAAACATTCGAGGTAAGTGTTTGTTCTATCCTAGCTTGAGGGAATAGGATTATGTGCTATGTGTTATGCGATCGAGTGCGGTGTATGGGCTGTGGTGACGAGCATCCATACACTGGCATCTAGCATGACCGTGAGTCGTTATTATTACTTGTTGTGAGACATATTTGAAGATAAATTGTTGAACCCTTGCCGGGTTGTAGAATTGTTATTGTTCTCACTTGTCGGGACTTGTTGTGAAGTGAGATATTGATTGCCCTTGCCAGGACGGTTCATGATTTACTGTTTCATTCTTTGCCCTTAACTGTGATTGTTATTTGGGTGAGGAAGAGTGATAATGCACGAATGGTGATGTCGTGCCTTGATTTATTATTTATGCACGAAGGTTAATGCCGTGCCCTGTTATTGATTATGCACGAAGGTTAATGTCGTGCCATGTTTTATTGATTATGCACGAAGGTTAATGACGTGCCATGTTGTTGATTATGCACGAAGGATAATGCCGTGCCTTGTTATTGAACCATGTACGAAGGATCATGCCGTACCATGGATGTGAGGATGAGAGTAAAAGCACGAAGGGTGATGCCGTGCACTTTATTTGCTTATTTGGTGAGGATGAGAGTAAAAGCACGAAGGGTGATGCCGTGCAACTACTTGCCATTCCTTGACTTGATATTACTTGTTTTTCCATTATACTTTGTTTTCCCTTGTGGACTTATTAACTGTTGTTAATTGTTGAGTTCATTTGAGATATTCCTTATTGTGTTATTACTTGGTTATTTCTCGTTATTTTGTGGTATACATATATATATGGAACTGCACAGGTTTATGTGGGTGTATGGTCCTAGGCTTGTCACTACTTCGCCGGGATAGGCCAGGCACTTACCAGCACATGGGGTCAGTTGTGCTGATACTGCACTTCTGTGCGTTTTTGCACAGGTCCAGGTTTCGATCAGGAGCAGCAGCGGTAGATCTTTTGCGTGGGAGTTGATCATATTTGAGATCGAGGTAGCTTGCAGACGTCCGCAGGCCCGGCGTCTCTCTCTTTACTTATGTTACTAGTTGTAGTCTCTTTGTTCCGAGACAAACAGATTATGTTATATTTCTTTCGGACTTTTATGTGTAGTATTCAGTAGTAGTTCGTGAGTTGGTGACTCCACGTCTTGGGTAGAGGATTTCAGTATGGTTTCCTTGAAAACAACTTATTTCTATTTTTATAAAGTCTTCCGCACTTGTTTAATTAAGATTATGATTTTGGTTATTAATTTGAGTATGAAGTATTGTTAAACGGGATAGTGTGAATAAAGAGGCTTGCCTAGCTACCACGAGTAGGCGCCATCACGATCCCGATGTTGGGGGGAAATTCGGGTCGTGACAAGTTGGTATTAGAGCTCTAGGTTACATAGGTCTCACCACTCCTGAACAAGCTTAGTAGAGTTTGAGGGGTAGGTACGGAGACGTCTGTACTTGTCCTCCAGAGTCTATTGAATTAGGAAAGAGTCTCTCATTTGTTCCTTCTTGTCGTGCGATTTGTTCCTCAAATACTGATTGAATTTCTACTCTGTCCTTTCGTAGATGGTGAGGACACGTACTTCTTCATCCGCTGACCAGCAGCCTGAGCCCCAGGCAGCTCCCGTGAGAGGCAGGGGCCGAGTCCGTATCGTAGGCTGTGGTAGGGGCAGAGCTCAGCCCCCGATAGCTATTCCAGAGGTAGAGCCTCATATTGAGACTGGCAATGAGGTTCCAGTCCCAGCAGCTCCAGTGGGCCCAGCTCAGGTCCCAGGAGAGGCTTTATTTACCCCGGATCTTCGGGAGGCTCTGGTCAGGATAGCGGGATTTATGGACAGCGTTACCAGAGCGGGCTTATTACCAGCTGCACCAACCGCTTCTCAGGCCAGAGGAGGGGCCCAGACTCCTGTTGCTCG